>QVRM01003043.1:0-42500 GCA_003439945.1 Dermanyssus gallinae
CCATATCGAAAGCGAAGGCATGCATATTTCCATAGGGCGTATGAGAAAGTTAGGTACATATTTTGAGGTTTGGTAGAACTCAACAAGAGAATAAATTTTCCTAGTGGAAGGAGGGGGCGGAAACGTCTTGGCAAATTTTTACGGTTCTGAACATGAAAACTTGCACGTAAAACATAACAACTATGACTGTCGAAAAAGCTTAGTGACTTGACAATTACGTAACGCAGCACCATCACCTTGATACGAAAATGATGGGCATTAAATCTGCTATTGCCTGAGAGTAGTCTTTTGAACGTACATTTTCGGTCGTAATGGAAAAAATTACGATGTTGCACAAAAAAGCGTTAACGTAACATTTTGACTTTGTATGACTTTCCTTAATCTGGCTATTCGCTTTTTCCTACGCAAGCTAGTAATGTATACTTTATTGTCCAGAATTTTCCGCCAAACACGCCGGTATGATCGGTTCCTTTGTGCGTTGCTGGTTCTCCCGCAAACGTAGATTTTGCACAACTATGTAGAAGAAAAAAGGCTGAATAACTGCTTTTATAAATTTCATCCTCACTCCTAAACAAAACGTTTTCCCGGCTTCCACCCATTGGCAAAAATGATTTTCTCACCGAGTTTGACCATAGCCTAGCGTTTTGGCCACACAAATAGGAACACCCTGTATACATACATACATACATATATATATCCACAAGAATGGCCGACAAATAGGTCAGATGTGGCACGTAGGCAGGCCGTTCGTTTTTGAGCTAGAAGTTGCCTTTTATCAAGCATTCAGAAATAATCTTTTGTTCATATTAGAAAAGGGATCTGTTTGGCGCTGCTGGAAGCAGGCTGTTCGATCGACTACTCATGATCTCGGTCTATTATGAAATTGATGGGTTATGATGGATTTTCTGACGACCATCTTTAATTTACGGTTAGTGTATGCTGGTACCGTTTGCTGATCGTCGTTTGGACGTAATCATTCATACTCTCTCTACATGCCAATAACAGTAGCAGCGGATTCTCTCTTTAGCATTAATTTCTGTTTTACCCTCTTTGACTTGCCACCCCGGTAAGGTGCGAGAAAATTGTTATACTATGTGTGCAGTCCACAACCCAACATTCATGGCTTTCTGTCAGTATATATATATATATATATATATATATATATAAATGATGACAATCTCGTAATCATAAGACTGATCGTGATGGAGTGTATCGTCGGCTAAGCATTTTTCTGCTGGTTGCTTTGACTCTATCAAAAATTGGCTGCGCATGCACTGTCCGAAAATTAGAGCTGTCAGCCTAATATCCGTCGATTACTTATGCATTACTAGAACGCGTGTCGGTAGCTACTTTTCCCTAAAATGTTGGCATTCTTTAGTCGACAACTGCATATACTATACTAAAAGAAAATACAACATTCGTCATTCAAATGCAACATTTATTGGCAAAAGGCAACGAGCTCTCATACGTGTATGTATATTCTTGCACTGATGTGTTTAGAAGTTAAATGAGGGCGGCAATCTAAACTGCAGCAATGACAAGAGACCCTAAACCCCCGTGAAACCAAAGGGAAGGGAGAGGGCAAAAATATATGTAAACACAAATGAATGACACCCAATGCGGGTGTTATAACGACTATATATATATATATATATATATATATATATATATACTCCCCTAAAGCAGTTAGTATTGATGAGCCTCTAAGTATAGGAAATCAACAGTCTGCTGCAGCTGTTGCTATATCATATGTACCATACGCGGATACACAATATCAAGACCAGATGTGTATGTTAGATAAAGAGAGTGCCACCACCTGCCTATGTGCGGGGCAAGACGAGGGGTGCTTTCAAGAGCCCCCCCTCCCCCCCCGGCTCATATGAACCAGGTTGGCGGGAGAGGGGGAATGAACGGTACCCCATCAGCAGCAGCAGCAACGGTAGTCGAACTTGGTGACGTGGTGCATTCGCGTGCGCCTCGCGGCCAGAGGAGACACCTAGGTGCGGGGGTTCGATCCCCACCGTTGCACATTTGTAGTTGTGGGGTTGTTCGTCTTCAGAGGCAATGCGAAAACACCCCCGTCGACGTTAAATGTTGGGCTGAGGGTGAGCCCGAAAAAGTTTAAGTAGCAACGGCACGAACAGCAGCCACGCGATGAATGGCTGCCCTTTTGTCATTATCTCAATTGTGCTGTATGGAGGGCGGGAGAATTTCACTTATTCACCGTAGTTGTTGTTGTTTCTCTCTCTGCTGCAGGGCGGTGGTGTTGTTGTTGCTGCTGCTGCCGTGTTATTGTTGTTGTTGTAGTTATTTTTATTGCTGCTGTTGCTGCTGTTGTCGTCGTCGTCGTTGTTGTTGTTGTTGTTTCACTTTGGGAGCGATATGGCCGTTCAGCAGGCGGTCACTGTTAGTGGCAATGGTCATCATACCGTCTTCTTGAAAGACCCGTCTGCGATGCTTTTCGTCGTCACATTAGCGTTGGCGCATATTATCAAAGAATTAATTATATATATATATATATATATATATATATATATATATATATATTCAGCGGAAAGGCAATTAATGCGCAATTAATGGGTTGACTGTGCGCTTCCGAACGTTATAAGATGTCGGAGAGAGCTGCCGAACTCTCTCAGGACAAGCAAGCAAATTTCGATGACCGACGGCCCCCGATTGCTTTTAGTAACTATCTGCCTTCTCGGATTTGCGGCCGAATAACAACTCTCCCAATGGGTCGGTGTGGTTTTACTGTGGCGTTTCGAACTGCGAGCACTATTGCTTGGCTTTCCCAAGCGTCATAGTAAACTGTTAATACAATTGGTAAATGTGAACGCTGATCGATGGCTAGCTTGCAGTGTATTGTAAAGATATGCGTGCAATCTGTCATCTTACGTTCATTGTTTCTATGGCTGGGGTGAATGTGTGTCAAATGTTCAAGATCGTGCAAATATGTTTCATTTATATGTGTATATATATATATATATATATATATGATATATATATATATATATATATATATATATATATATATATATATATAGCCTGTACGTAATAAGCCAGGCCTATGATCACGTTGGTTTGAAGTAATGGCGGGAGTCCGTGCGTCGAACGTCTTCATACGTTTGTCCAAGTGGCTCTCATCGAGCGCATATTGCATGTCCAGAAGCTGGAAAGTTTTCTGGCGTCAAATGCAAAGGAATGCGGGCCTTATTATCAACGTTTTTCTCTCCCTCTGTTCGCCTGTCAGCTTCGCTTGAGGGATATCAATGTATTTCTTGTTGTGTTGCGCGATATTTATTGAGTACCGCTGATCCGTTCAATTCTGTTCATGTTGTTTTCAAGTCTCACTGAGTCACAATATATATATGCGATATTCTTGTAGAATAGCCTCATTGAAAAGACTGTTTGTCAACATCATGCAATTCATGCAGTGGATAGTTGGGTAGTCGAGAACGTAGCAACTGCAATCGTATGTTTAAAAGTAACTAGAATTAAAACATTTTTTAAGGAGGTTGTTTTTAATTCTAGACTATCCTCCGTCCCCTACGGGCTTGGAACTCAACCTGAGGTATATCTTCAAAGCACCGAGAGCCGGACATGTTAAGATATCTAGGGTTTTCCTAGCAGTCCTTGTGGCAGCATGGCCGCTGACCCTCAGTTTAAAAGTAACTGCCAGTGAAGATTCTGACCAGAAGAGGCTTTCGTGTAGCTGTACTATAGGCAACAAAAAAACAGTTAGATTATCTCCTGGCTAGCTTTATATCGACACTAAATCGGGACCTGGAATTGTCGCTGTGAGTGGCTCACACAGACCGACTTACGAGCAAGGGTTACACCGGTACATCGTCTGTCGTGTCTATGTAGCAAGGCCAGTCAGGAAATTAATTTAAGCTAAAAAAAACGTCCCTGGCAAGACCACCCTATTTCAGCTATTCCGCATTTTCGCTTTCTCAAAGAACAATTTTTATTTTCTAGTTCCAACTTCAGCAACGTGTGTTACAGCTGAAAAGGGCGGTGTCTCAGGGGCCTCGGGCCAGCAGCCAACCTTGGCAAACCGAGCATCAGGAACACAGACGTCTCAATAAAAGAGCGCTACCATACACCTCCAAGTATTGTATTGCTATATCGTGCAAGTGGCCCGTTCTACTACATATATCGGCTTACGGCGTCGGTTGGCGAGAAGGTGTAGTGGAGGTGTTTTTCGACTTTAATGTTACGAGTTGTTGGTTTGATCCGAACTCGACGCATAACGAGTAGAGGTCAACGACTTGTATACTCTTCTGGGTCCAGTATTTCTAAATAACGGTATGTACATTGAAAAAATAAGTCTGTTGGCCAATCTAAGAGGCTTAAATTGGCTGCCGTCTGCGTCCAGCTATATAGCTTGAGCGGATGAGGGGCTGCCTCGAGGATAAGCTCGACTGGTAGCACTTCTTACAAGCCCTGGTGTAGTTAATTACTCACATTTCCCTGTAACTATGGGATTAAATAATAAGAGGATAGCTTGAGCGTCACTCATTTTGAGAGACTCAGAAGTATGGCAACCTTCAACAAAATGCTGCCATTGGCGTGGTCTGCCATTGCTAGCGCAAGACGTAGCCGTGAGTTTGACTAAGCTTTTTAAGTATTTAGGTAGAAGCATTGTCTTGTGTGAATGATTGTTTATAAACACACGATTTTTTATTATTATATTTGTATCGTCCAAAGGTCATTCGGCAAAAGTGAACCTGCATATTCGGAAAGTAAAGTATGTTTGTTAAATGTTTTATTCTCTCCTTGATTTTACTTTTTAGAAGATGAAAAATGCAACACCGCTACATTACGTGTGAAGAGCTTCAGGATGTCTACAGCGGAAAAGACTTTTTACTTGCTTACTTTTTTTTATAAATTCACTTTCGTTATATATATATATATATATATATATATACCAGAGCGGCGAAACATTTTTTCTGTCTAGTGGGAATTTGTCTTGAATGAGCGGGGACCGCTGCCAACGGAATGTTAGACAGTTTCGGTATAAAAACTACCTCTCTCTATTTGGGGGCAGCCGAAATGAAGTGTGTTTTGTCCGAATTGAACACCCACAAAAGGCTGGGAACCTCGCGCAGCGAGATAAGCGATTTGCTAGACGCCTATAGGCCAAAATAATGCACGAAGATGGGTGTATTTAAATCCCGCCGTTGGAGATTCGATGAAGTCTGGATAACAAGTGAGGAAATACTCAGGAATGAACTTTTCACACGAGGTTTGTCCGTTGACGTTTGAAACAATGGGAAGCATATGTCCTTTTGCACATGAATGAATTAACTCATAGTTGATTCAGTGTATAGACAAACGTTGTAGTCTTTGGACGGAAGAAACGGTTTTACTGCAGTTTTTACGTCATAGTTTTTACGCCCCTCGATATACAATAGGGAAATGCAGTATCTGTTTTGTTTTGTTTTTTTAATTTTCTGTATGGCTATTGCCCGTGTACGGTTTTTTCCTGTCATGGCTAATTTTAATCCACTCCGGCATTTACTTTGTCTAAATTGGAAACCATGCAAACCAATTTAAGAGTGGCCGGTCTGGGTCTCGAGCCCAGTCCTCCCGAATGCAACGCAAAGGCTTTGCCACTAAGCCATCTTGCTCGGTTCTGTTAGGGGGACATTATTAAATGCTTATTCCATAGTATACTTATTTATTTATAGATTACTATGTGATAAGGAGAAGATTTTGTTAAAACCAATACAGTATGTTCAAACATCCCAATTGTAAGTTTTTCTGATATAAATATATATATATATATATCATCATATATATGCCATCAACCATGTTAGCCCAGACTTTCAGGAAGGAGAGATACTGCAGGAACTTAGCTCCGCCGGTGTCATAGAAGTAAAACGCATTTGCAGACGAGCAGGTCTCGGCCCACAACAGGCGGCCATCCCTACACGAAAGGTGCTGCTCAAGTTCAAGGGAGCCCCGCCGGCCACCGTGTATCTTGGATTTCAGACCCACGCAGTGACAGTCGAGCCACCACGTCCTTCAAGATGCTTCAAATGTCAGCGCTTAGGTCATCACGCATCCTCTTGCAGCGGTCAAGTAGCATGCGTGAACTGCGGCAGTAACCGACATCTAGTCAAGGACTGTAAAAGTGCTCCAAAATGCGCAAGCTGTGGAGGTGCACACAGATCAGCGTCTCCTTCATGTCCGATCTACGCCATTGCTTGGGAAAGGAGCAAGATTATACCGGAGCACGAGTCCTCCGTCAGGTCCAGTCCGACTACCCGGCGGCCACTATTGTAGAAAAACCGGTGACTCGGACGAATCCGGCACCATGCGAGACAGATGAGAACGCTCCTCGTTCCTACGCCTCAGTGGTCCGTGAGATCGTTGCTCCTAGTTCGGATGGAACGTCCGATAAGACTATTACGCTTGCCCCACTTAAGGCCTTGAAACCCACACATCGCCGACGCAGAATGCGCCCGCGCCAGGCGGAATATCGTCGAGCTCCCGGCACTACCTGGGTGGACTTGTCGTCATCGAGGGCGCGTCCCACTCGCAAGGCAGACCCTCTTGCAGGGCTCACCAGCGCTGCAAAAATGCTAAGTGGCCTTGACCCTCAAGCCGCCAGCGCACTTCGTAACCTTGCAAACCTTCTCGGACCAGTCATCAGGCTGTTATCAGCTTTCGAAGTGAAGAAATCTGTCGGGCCGAAACATAATGCCTCAAGACGCCTCCGAAAATAAAGCCGGTCCGAGCCACTCGGACAACCTCCCGCAGACGGACCATTTATCCAGCCTCGGGTCGGATACAGGGAACCTAAGCCCGGCTCCTCACTACAACAGGGTTACTTGCACGCATTGCCAAAGGAACTTTACAAGAAGAGGAATCAAACGGCACATGACGGCAGCACACTCGAACATTGAACACCCATTTTTACCCCCAGTCAGCAATCCGGTCGACAACACTGATGGTACCCACCTGCGCGAAAAACTCGCCGAGTACACAAAGACATACAAACGGCTCGACACCATCCCTAAAAGTGCCCGTCCTGCAGTTGCGATAGCGCTGGCCGACACACTTTCACTCGTACATCAAAACAATGACGCGCATAGCTGGGCCAACCTACTGGTTTTCGCGCATACAGTTCTCAGAGCTCCATCACGAAAACAGAACAATCTTAGTTGGACCACATACCTCAGAGACAGAATCGAGGAACATAGATCAGGTAGTGGGCCTTCACCCGAATTGGTCCCAAGGAAGCACTGGAACAAGCGACCTAACGAGGACGAAGCTGCCGCTAGACGAGCAACCAGGCTACTAGGCGAAGGCGACATTGGAGGCGCTGCGAGAGCTCTGCTTTCTGTGGGAAGTCCTGTTTGCGCAGCCGAAGCGTTCGTGGAAATGACTTCCAAACACCCTAGTGAACCGGCCGACCTTGACTTGCCACCAAGACTATCCCTTGCTGAGCCGCTAGTCACCAGTTCAGAAGAGATTCGCGAGGCCGTACGAACCTTTCCGGCAGGGTCTACCGCCGGTATGGACGGCCTGCGGCCGCGCCACCTCAGAGACCTCATTGCCACGACCAACACAAATATCGCCAGTCGTCTACTGCGTGACTTAGCAAAAGTGATTGACATTATCAGAAATGACACAGTGCCTGAGGCCATCCGCCCTATTATTTTTGGTGGACGCCTCATCGCAATTAAAAAGCCGAGTGGGTCATTTCGTCCAATCGTCATTTCCTCAGTCTTTCGGAGGATTGCGGCAAAAATCACTGTCAAGCTAGGAACAAATATCGTGTGCGAAAAGCTTGGGGCCCACCAGCTTGGCTTCAATACGCCTAATGGCATCGAAGCAGTGGTCCACACAACAAGAGCTTTTATGTCTAGCGCACCCAACAATTTCGTCGCCGCCAAACTCGATTTTAAGAATGCTTTTAACCAGGTCCGTCGCGACCACATACTAAAAACTGTACAAACGGATTGGCCAGAGGCAGCCCCCTTAGTTGACCAAACCTACAGATCTAGTTCAGAGCTCTCATTCGGTGAAAGAACAATTTTCTCGCGCAGCGGCGTGCAGCAGGGCGACCCCCTTGGTCCGCCGCTATTCTGCCTAGCAATCAAACAACTGGTCAATTCTATCCAGTCCCCCCTTAAATCTCTGGTACCTAGACGATGGCACCATTGGGGGAGAAGCATCTGTGGTACAGGCAGATATCAAGAGAGTTCTTGACTTCGGTCAGAAGAGTGGTCTTGAGCTCAACCCCCAGAAGTGCGAAATTATTTACAAAGGCCACCCGAACATACCCGCCTTTGAGGCACTTCTTCCGGGGTGCAAACAAGTCGAGGCAGCAGATATGACGCTCTTAGGGTCCCCTGTGGGGTCGTCCGCCACTCACCCAGAACTCGCAGGTAAGATAAAGAGTCTTTGCTCTCGCCTAAACCGGCTAAACCTGCTTAATCCCCATAGCGCATATCACCTATTAAAATCATCGTTGGGCTCATCGAGAATTATCCACTTCCTCCGCAGCACGGACGTCGGAGCAAACCAGGACCTGCTGAGGAGGTTAGACAATAGCCTTAGGACCAGCCTTAGCGACCTCCTCAATCTAAACTTGGCCGACAACAACTGGGCTCAGGCCACCCTTCCTCTTAGACTCGGAGGTTTGGGAATCCGCTCTGCAGCAGATCTGGCAGCCAGCTGTCACGTTGCTTCATTATACGCCTCAGAAGCTACAGTCCAGCAGATCAGTCCGGCCATAGCCCTGCAGGCTTTCCAGGATGCCAAAAAAACTGCTGATACAAGATTCGAGAACCTAGCAGGCTTACTCCCAGAGGCAAACAAACACCTGCAGAGGTCCTATGACGATCTCATAGTATCCAAGAAATATCAGCGTTTACTGTCCGATGCACTGTCCACGGCAGACAAAGCCCGACTACAGGCGGTTGTCCAAAAAGGGGCTAGCAAATGGCTCCAAGCCATCCCTTCCTCAAACCTTGGCACTTTACTTGATCACGAAAGTTTTCGTCTATACATCGGCTTGAGGTTGGGAACAAGACTAACGGAGGAACACCGGTGTCCGTGCGGAGCACAAGTGGACATTTGGGGAACCCACGGGCTATCCTGCAACAGAAGCGAAGGACGTCAAAGCCGTCACAGCGAGATTAACGAGATTACCGCCCGGGCCTTAAGGTCAGCTCGACTGCCATGTATTCGAGAGCCAACCGGCCTCCTGAGAAGCGACGGAAAGAGGCCTGACGGTCTCACCCTTATCCCTTTTGAAAGGGGAAAGGCGTTTATTTGGGATGCTACAGTCACTGACACGCTCGCCCCCTCGAACATGGAGGCCAGCGCATCAGCCGCTGGCTCCGCAGCACGCAAGGCTGAACGTCTAAAGACCAACAAATACGCCCAGCTCACCGACGAGTTCATTTTTGTGCCACTAGTATTGGAGACACTAGGGGGACCTGGCCCTGAGGCATGGTCACTTTTACAGAAGATTGGCAAACGAATTGAACTCACGACGGGGGACAAAAGAGCTTTCGACTTTCTACTCCAGCGGCTATCTCTGGCGGTTCAGCGCGGCAATGCGGCAGCAATTATGGGTACAATGAGGGGCTGCCTCGAGGATAAGCTCGATTGGTAGCACCCCTCACAAGCCCAAGAGTAGTTAGATATTCAAATTCCACTGTAACTTCAAAATGAAATAAAACCAAATTTATATATATATATATATATATATAGATATATATATTATATATATAGATATATATATATTATATATATATATTATATATATATATATATATATATATATATATATATAGATAAAGTGTGAATAAATTGAAATATATATATAGTCTAGCAGTGCTTAAACTTGTTTTCTGTAAGAAGCCTCAAGCAAGAAGTGTTACTTGACCTACCTAATAGCCCACGTATATATATATATACATGAAGCAGCTTTTACTAAATTTACATGTGTCTCCGTATTGCATATGCTCATACCGTGTACATATGCATTTGATGAGGTTTTCTGATCGTCGTTTGTAAATCCGTCTAGGATCAAAGGAGATTGCGTAGGCAATACGATTGCACAGAGACAGTGATGGAGCGATCTAGGTGTCGCACACTTTAAATGAAACCTGCCGTCCCGTGGGAGAATAATTACGTAAAAAAAATATCGTTGGTCTAGGAAGCGAAACAGTGGTGACAGGTGACTGGGGGCAGACGGGACAAAGAGCTAATCAGAAATTGATGACAGGTCGTGCATGCTAATTCCCGTAACCGCTCTCAACCCAGGTGATCGACTAAAACCCCAGAGCGCGTCGCTCATTTGACACTAAACGAAGGTATATGACACGCTTGCGTGTTCAGCATATATCGAGGTGTCTCCCGGGCATTGCTCCCATTATACATAAAGTGAACTACAATGACCGCCTTTATGTACTCAGTCGGTATTCTTGTTGTCGAATAGAGTTAAGATAATTATTTATGCTTACATAAAAGAGCCACTTGCAGGGTCTTCCAATTATACCGCTTTTAGTGCAGTAAGTATTTTAATCGAATTTGAACGTTTTTTTTATTCGAATGCAAATCTCAACGAGTCGGTGCTGTACTGCCTAATCGGCTAAGTACAGTCGGTTCAGAAAACCAGTGACAATCTTTGAAAACATGTCATTAATTACATATTGTCTTGCAAAAAAACATCGTTTTGCTCATCTTCGTGCTTTTTTGCGCGAGACACGATGAGCATATTATGTTGTTTGTTCACGATCGTTTCGAAATTATCGCCGCTCCATTTGTTCAATGCACCAATAAGGTTTGACAAAATTATCACACAGGTTAAGTTTCGTGAAACGTTACACTATAAAATAAGCTTCGATTTAACAAACTTTACTAATATTTTGTTTTGCTTTATTAACACCCAAACTGGGTAAATGTGTTTATGTTACATCAAAATGTTTCGAGACGCCAACAATCTAGCGTTTTGCTAGTTCTGCTATAGACCTAACCGCCGGGCATACCGCGGCGTGGTATCGATCATATTTGCTCCAGCATTGTTTGCATTGACATTCATTATGTGGTTCATGAAAACCCTCCACGTTGCACAGAACGTGATGAAATCCGTGAGCTGCAAAGACCGTCGTTAGATGTCGATCTATTACACCGCTACCCCGCCATTCAGTGCTCGTCATTGCTGCTGTTCCATAAATACCTATGTCCACTTCACTAATTTTGGTTTCCCAGTTTCGCATATAAACTTTAAAAGGCGCACGTTTTCTTCAGATTAAATCGATTTTGTAGTTTTTCCGTCAGTAGCGGGCCACCCTCCAAGACGTGAACAATTCTATTCCTGCAAGTATTCGAAAGCGCAAAAACCCTCTTTAAAAGAAAAACCTCACCCCATCAATTTAACGCAATTCGCCTACTCCCAACTTATCCCATATTAGTGGAATGCCGTATGTGGCTATGGGTGCTATCTGTATCCCGAAAAGAGCAATTGCTGCATGAACTGAAAGCATATGTGGCCATTTAATTGCCACAGCTGCGATGGTGGCCTTCCTGACACTCTCCTGGATGTGTAATCGAAAACTGCTACCGCTTGTTGACAAGGTTATGCCTAGGTATGTAAATTTGTTTACAAATTTAATTTCTGTTTCCCTGACTTGGATCACGTCACCCCTGACCATACGGCCGCCCCTTCGGAATTTCATAGCTACTGTCCTTCCCCAGTTAACCTTCAAGCCCTTCTCATCCATGAATGTAACTAGTCGATTCATGGCTTGTTTCACCCTGAAAATACTGCCACCAAAGATGACCACATCATCAGCGTACAGTAAGATTCTGGCCCACTCTTGGGTCCAGCCCGCCCTTATCCACTCTGGTAGTCCACCCAAAAGTACGGAAAACAGCAATGGGCTCAGTCCATCGCCCTGTGCGACGCCTGTGGTTTGAGCCACTTCTCCCGCAATACCGACCCCTGTTATCAATCTGCACCGTGTTCTGCTTTAACATATTAATAAGTAACCTCAGAACTGCTGCTGGCACTCCCGATTTTGCCAGCTCTTCAACTATTTTATCCCTTGGCGCTATGTCAAACGCTGCCTTTAAATCTACAAACACCGCATATAACTTCTTGGCCTAGACAGCGTTTCCCAGATTGCTCCTAGCAGCTCCCGAATTGCTGAGTAAGTTGATTTTCCTTTCCTAAATCCATGCTGCTCCTCCGGTATTACCCCCCCGCTCCTCCAAGAATGACCCCAGTCTTCTATTATTCCCGAAAATATTTTATACGGACAGCTTTTTATTGCTATTCCCCTTCCAAGCTTCTGGTTCAGTTTCTACTTTCTTTCCTTTTGGAATGACTATTAAAGTCGCTTTCCTCCAGGCCTCTGGAATTTCCCCCTTGTTTAAACATTCATTAATAAGGCTTGCCAGCAAGGTGCGTTTACTAATATTTTACTAAATTGAGTGTTAATTATATCTGATGGCAGGTTTCATATTAACTGGTGTGCCAGGCGTGTAGTTTTTTACAATGCGTGTGTATACGCTTTAATTTGCGTGTTTTGTGTCTCGTACGTTATTCAAAGGAATTAATTCATGCAGGTATGCCTATTAACCGAAAGCAGCAGGATAGGCCAATGAGCTGAACTTCTGATGGTTAATGGTGTAGCTTCGATTCATACTGTCTTCAACGAAAATGATGCGCTTATCAGCAGGAGAGAAATGTCGAGATAATATATATATATATATATATATATATATATATATATATATTTATATATATACATATATAGTGCATTACCGTTTTCTCACTATTATTATAGAGAAAAAATAGAATGCAAAAAAATGTAAAGAACATCTATTTTAGATCACGAGCTATATACGGTGAACAATATTGGCACCCATTGGGTTAGATAATTCGAAACGTACCGCGGATAGGCGGCAGCGACGACCGTCGGGCCGTCATCGATTGCAATAAACATCGCCACTGTTTAGCTACTTATGCGGCGACGACGACATTAACAAAGACACGAAAAAAACGACCCACAGCCGCGCATGGTCGGTCGGTCGGCTGGTCGCCTGGGTGAGAGCGGAACCACGAATTCAATCATAATTCCATCACAAATTCATGTTTCGACAATATGCAATAACGATAACAATGACAGCATTAACAACCACGACGCGAACAACAACAACAACGACAACAGCACTAACCATTGAAGCTGCCACATATACGTCAATTCGACACGTTATTTGCGTCGGCCGGAACACCTCCTTGCCTTTGCTTTGTGCTCGATTGCAAGCTGACTGAAAGGTAGAGGCGTTACCAACGAAGCCAATTATAGACGGATACAGATCGAGAGCGGAAAAAAGAGGGATCCGTTTATTGCCTTTGTTTCTATTGTTGTTGTTGTTGTTGTTGTTGTTGCTCTTGTTGTCGTTGTTGTTGTTGTTGTTGTTGTTGTGGTAGTTGCTCTTATTTTTGTCGTCGTCGGTATTTTTTTGTTATTGTTGTTGGTGGTGTTGCTGTCGGTGTTTTTGTTGTTGTTCTACTTCTTGGTGTTGTTGTTGCTGGTGGTGGTGGTGTTGCTGTTATTACTGTTGTTGTTGTTGTTGGTGGTGATGTCGCTGTTATTGTTGTTGCTGCTTCTGCTGTTATTGCTGGTGTTGTTGCTGTCTTCATCATTATTGCGCTTGTTATGGTTGCCGGTGTGGGTCAGCCACTTAGCTTTGGCGGCCGACTCCGACGAAACATCCGGCAGGGTGTAATGAAGTCGCAATCACGTCGTCTTCATTTCACTCCAGGCCTACTTCCCTCACTGTTCGCCCCCCCCCCCCCCGTCGAAACGTTGTGCTCGCTACGACCTTCGTCGTCACGATCCTCGTGTGCGTTCCCATTGTCATGAATGAAAGCGGCACGGCATGACGCGTGCGGGCTTGCCGCCATTGCCTCGTTGAATCGGTAGTTTGTTTCCCATCGGCGTCTCTGATTCGTGGAACCGACGATGATGACGATGTTAATCAGAATGATGACGCCGTGGAGTTGACGCGACGCTGCTGCTGGCTTCGCCGTCCGATTTCGTGGCTGGTTCGTTTTCGAGTTGAACTTTGTGTCCTGGCTATAGATATCGACTTAACTGCGTGTATGTTATTGCCGTATTAGGACGTATTTCTTCAGCAAACAAGAAGAAGAAGGACCCTAGTCAAAGAACAAGAACGTTACGGGACAGCCAAGAGGGGGTAATGTTTTGTCGTATCTCTACCAATAAATATATATATATATATATATATATATATATATATACGCGCATTCGACCAGTAATTGTTCACAGTAATCGACAACGCTGATTTTCTTGTTGTTTCCCTATGCAATATCCCCCCTATCCCCCCGCTATCGCTTACCCCCCTCTCTCTCTCTCCCACTATATAATCTATACGTACGCATACTAATTACAGAGACGCGAGCAAATTAGCCGTGTTGGCTTACGGTTTGTGGTGAAAATACTAACTGTGTCTGGACATGATAAAGCGTTACGCCTGCGTTATGTATGACGTCACGTGGTACGAGAACAACCGTTACGCTCGTAGAGGCAGAGTAGCATCGAGCGACACACGACGCCGCCATTTCGCCAGCGTGGATCATTATGAGACGCATCACGATCATGATTAACACGATATCGCAGAATAATAGTAACAAATAGTAGTAATCACGGATAACGGTATTCATAATAATAATAACGTATACGCGTATACAGACGCAAACAATAGATTTTAATTTACTCTGCTAAGCTACTGAAGATGCTGTGCAGTACTCTTTGTTTTTTTTTTGCTTTGGAAGGTTTCGGGAACGCATTGTGCTCATGCATCGAGGGCATCAAACGGGCTCGGCATGGTGTGGCATTGCCTCGAAAGCGTGATAGTCTGTTCAATGTCTACAACAAGTCAACTTTTCCAGCGATATAATGAGATACATGGGCTCTTATTGATCTTTGAGCAGCAAATATCTTACAGTGGTAAGCGACGTTAATTGGATGTTATAGCAAGACGTATGCATACGGCACTTGGCAAAAGTATTTAAATAAAATCCCCAATACATTACAGTATTTAGATGCACATTCTGTAGATAAGCGTTATCATCTCTTAAATTCAGTTTAATGTCACTATGTTGGAAAAAGGGGTCAACATTCTGACAAGTCACCCACTACGAAATCAGATTGTCTACAACATTGGTAGGTACGCTCAAACCATTATGTAAATCGTAAAAAAAAGGTCCTGTTCGTTTGACCACACAAAGGTCAGCCTCCCTATTTATGTCGACTACGCGTGGTATGAAATTATTACCGCGCGCAATTGCACAACGCTGACATGCTAGTCTAATAAATCTACTGCGAACTTTCTTCAGTGGGGCCAGATTACTGACTACGATCGGCGACCACAGTGTTGCATAGTGTGACAACTGTGGCACTATACCAGAGCTATATGAGCTATTTATATGCCATATAACTTTAGTTTACATTTTTACAACATTTTATTATAATTTAGAAGAATATATATATGCTTCACGGCGTTGCTGCTCGTCGACCTATTGCTCCTTCTGCGCGCCGTAGCCGCTCTATCGCTCATGCCCGTGAGGAAGTCCTGCCCGCCTCTGACGCGGTCCGGTCCATCCAGTCTCTCATAGTTTCCGAGCACTGAGGTCGCGTTACCTCTTTGGATCTTCAGGGACAGTCGCTGGAAGAAGGCGTGCGCCTCTGTCCATCGTCGCCTGCCGCACGCGTCGCCAACCCGAGAGATCAATGTTAGAGGGCCAGGGCCACCCATCGTCTCGAACGCGAATGGCGAAAAGTGGTGCGCCCGACTTAGGTCCGCATACTTTCTTATCTTTGAGGTCTCAGCTCGCGAAACGGCAGTCCCCGGGCGGGACGCGCCGGGACCGACAAGGGAATATATAATATAATATATAATAGCAACTAACTTTAGTTCTTTAACAATAAAGGACATAAGTGCCGTCACAGATCATAGAAGAAGCTCGCGCTACTTCAACAACATGCTCTCTAAGCTTAAGATATTGGATCTAGTTACACCCAGGTCACAAATCACGCGAACCTTCTTTTTTTTTCTTTTTTTTGTTCTGGGAGGTTTCGGCAATGCATGAATACACATGCGCCACTAGCAGCCTACGTGACTAGTGTGAGACTCGCAAACCCACTAAACCCGGATTCCTCCCTACCCCCCCCCCCAGGCTCGGTATTACTTTGTCATTACTTCGAAGCCGTGGGAGAGCGTCTCTGCCGTTCTTCTTCAAACAGCTGTCTACCTGCGGTTGGATAGTGAGGATGCCATTTTTGTAATCCGTCCTGTGAGGGTGCGTCGAGACCATGAGGGCCTGGCTCCTCCCCACCCCCTCCCCTCCGAACCTCGAGAGTACTTAACTTAACTTAATGGTGGGTTAAATGGTAATGCACCATTTCTTTTTATTGAGACATCTGTGCTCCCCATTTGTTTTCGATCATGGTCGATTATTAGTCCACTTCGGCATTCACCTTGTTTAAATTGTGAACCATGAAAACCAATTCAGAAGTGGCCGGTCTGGGTCTCGAACCCAGACTTCCCTAATGCAACGCAAAGGCTTTTGCCACTAAGCCATCTTGCTCGGTAAATTGTTTGTCAGGAGAATAACTCTTATCGATACAACCTATTCTGACGACAGCGTGTCTGGCAACAAAACTGAACTTTATAGTAATGTAAAAGCCACTGTATATATATACACATTGTATATATACGAGTATATACGAGGTGTGTTCATTAGTGTGTCATTAGTGTGCTGTTTTTGGCCAAAAACTCGCGCCCAAGCAACGATGTGTGAGCAGGGGCGTTATCGTGGTGCAAAAGCCAATTTTTGTTCTTGAACACACCTCGTATATATATATATATATATATATATATATATATATATATATATATATTGCTAAACATATATCCAAAAGAACAAAATGTGGATTAAAAGCATATTGTTTTTAGCACGACTCGTATACCGGGTCCGTGCTAAAGGCTTAAGGCACAATTTGGTTTGCGTACGAGAACGTTCGTAAGTCAAATAATCGTTGCCGTATTCGCAGTTAGATTATCTAAAAAGAGGCCCACCTGGCAGTCTAGTTAATTCTAGAATCTAGTCCGTGTCCGCCTCCGCGAACATCCGTTGCGTAACGACATATTGAGACTGTCGGCGCCGGCCGACGAAGTGAGCCATTTGCGGGTACACGGGAGCTGTCCGGTCCAGTCTGTCTGATTAACTTTAGACGACCATCATATGCCCAACATGTGTTCTCTTTGCAAATTCAGACAAAATCAATTTCCGAAGAACAAACTGTCTAGTCGACTTCGCGTAATTAAATACCACACACAATTGGCTACATGTGCGCAGGTAAACACCCGCAATATGCTCAACAGACGCACATTCACCCACAATATGTAGTTTAAATTTCCCGCTAGCACGCGCTAGTGTGCCCGCATACGATACGAACGATGGACACCAACGAAAACTGAAGAAAATGAAAACGCGGCCATTCTTTCGGCGGCTATGCTGTGAAGCGCTTTGCCTGCATTGATCGATGGTTGCCCCCCGAGCATCACGGATGGTCGTGATCATGAAACAGGGTCGCAGCGTCACGAATTGTCGTTTTGTGTTCCACACGTTTGTATGTATACATGCCGCAGACATACAAGCGCTTGATTACGCGCTAGCAAATTCTATTGTTTACTAGTGTACTGGAGAAATAAAAAAAAAAAACAAAAAAAAAACAAAAGCAATATGAAGTTTAATAAAAGAGAGAAAAATGTTGCGCGACACGACAATTACGGCGTGGCTGCCTGACTTATGCAGTTAGTTGGTTGTTTTAACCCGTACGGCTTGTTTGTCATATGTCAAAACTTCTGACATCAAGACCATGAGCTAATAGTAAAATTTGGCTACTACTACTACTACGGTGTCGAATAGGGACATACATATTAACATAATAAACCACGTTGTCAATCAATCAAACGCATAGCCCCTGCAACGGAGCCATTGAATCGCGTATCGTATGACATTCGATTTGTTTGCACATTTGTCTTAGATTTGCGAGTCATTCGCGAAGATAGCAATCGTATAGCGGAAGAGAAGAGCTGCGCTAAAAGGGGAACGCTGTTTGTACAGATAAGTAAACAAAAAAAAAAACGATTTGAATAAGGGTTCGATTTATGTAGAGCAACAGTGCGTCAATGGCATCAACGGCTGAGAACAACTTCAATCCCGATAAGGGTGCATATTTGCAAGCGCGGTACAAATAACATTAAAGACGAGATCAATAACCAACACAGCAGAAACACGTGTAAGTACACAAGAGTAACACTAAAAATATTGGCATTATATTAGAACGAATTCCAGCGGCAGCAGCAGCAGAAATAGATCCAACGACGACGGCAGCGGTTACAAAACGAGCATGAGAAAAGCACGCCAGCTTAAGTTTCCGCAGTTTACTTTTTTTAATATATACCTATATAGTTAGTTTTGAAAGACGTTAGCGTATGTTCTACAAACCTTTATGTGGAATTGTTTCATGTGGTACTTTCGTAATAGTTTGCGAGATGCCACAGCAAAAAAAAAGTTGGTTTTAAAAATTTTGAAAAATCTTACACGATATAACAAGGTAATTAGCTATTTCCATACGCGTTACACCTATATTGTTCTTGAAGTTGGAATATCTTAAGAGCTAAAACTATTGGTATATATTTGTTTATTTTTCTAGTATTTAGCCTATATATATATATATATATATATATATATATACGCGTGTAAGAACACTATTGACAACAAAGCGAATAATAAAAAAAAACTAACGACAACGAAACTAACAACAGCAGAAGCAACAATTAGTAATAATATTCACACTGGTAGCACCAAAAAGACCAAGGTTGACGTATAGCTCATTTATCTTCATGCGGCCTATAGAGCTATAAGCATAATTTATTTTGCCAACAAAATGAACTATCTTACGCTGATGCGGTAGAAGTACCAGTTCGGAGTGTTTTGCTATACGAGTTTTAGAAACGAAGGTTCGGTGCAAAAATTGCTCGGGTCCTTTCGCCTCTACCGTCGTGACCTTCGGATGAGATTCCGTGGGCGAACGCACCTGTTCAAGACTAGTTCATAGTTCATCAATAGTTTACTTCGCCTTAGATGATGAACCAAGGTCCGGAACGAGTCTAACATGAAGATGGACGTTATACGACTTAAAAGGCCCAACGGTTACACCTGCTGAGCTCGCAATGAAGCCATAACGGACGAACACTCAATGGAGTTACTTCTGTGTTGGGCGGCGCGATAACCAGGCCGTCGTCTATTTCAAACTCCTGCCAGTAAACGAGACTGCTCGAAATCTGTTCGGTCCCTTTGTGCCAACGACTCCATTAAGTTCGAGAGAAAATGACCGAGGCTCGTCCACACACCTTCAATTAACAGCTAGCTTTTTCTGTTCTGATGCGAGAAAAATGTTCACTCGCGGGAACTTGCTTGAGTCGCCTAAGCCAGCAACAAAATTCCGGTCTGACAAAGTCAGCAAATGTTTACGTAGCATTCACATAGCGTCTTTGCGCCTTTAAGCGTTCAGAGCATTCGATTGTTCGGGAAAACTTTTTGCCAAGATTAAATCACGTCTTTTAGGAGATATGAACACATCATTTCCTTTGATTAGAATGAACGTATATTGATGGATAAGAAAGCTGGTTGGTGGTTGAAGAGAACTCGCTGAAGCATAACCTCATGTTCGCCTTATTTAGGCCGTGCACAACTCAAATCTGTTACACGCAGCCGATATATTACAATGCGCAATAACAGAATCAGCAAGAAAAAAATAATAATTATAATCAAAATGAAGTAAAGATTTTCTTGGATCAATTCTAAATGGAAATTTACCGCGATTTCGCCTGCCTACCTACCATTTATAGCACGGGCTTTACCTTTCTGAAAAGTATAACAGAAATTTAAACCACACACGAACTAAAACTTCCACTAAAGCTAAACAAACAAAAGAACTAAAATTCCACAAACACTCTCAGCTAGATAAGAAACTCTATAAACAGGCTGTTCTCGCTTGGCAACTGTACACCTGATGGAGTTACAATACTACCCTGATCAAACGATAAATGGTTAGCGCTATAGTGACTTGTACTTCAGCGCGCTCATAGTTACACAATGGCACTACTGCCGCAGGTTAGACCGCACAACATATTGAAAAAGAAAATAAACTTTCAGTTACTATCACGTGCCATCTGTGGCGGCAACGGTGCCTCTATCACTGGAGCTATGAGTTAAGCAAAATTACTGGGAACACTTATTGGAATTCGTCTTCAAACCTAGCAATCTAAATAATAATAATAATAATAATAATAGTTCTCTTTTCTCTCGATGCTAAACGAGAGACCTTGTTAAAGATCCGCCCACGACTGACAAGTATGCAGGCTCTGTGCCTATGGAGACACAGTCTTGGTTCACCAAGATTTGTCTACATGCTAGGAACATATCAGACTCTGAAATATATTGAAGGTTTTGCGGACTACGACGAGACCAACAGAGACATTCTAAGGGATAATAAACATTAACTTAGAAGGGCACATGTGGGAGAGAGCTAGCCTTACCGTCGGGAACGGGGGATCTTGGAATAAGAAGAGTCACAGATCTAGCTGCAGTGTGCTATGCTGCATTCCTGAATCAATTCCGCTCCTTGGTGGAATCACTCATTGACGATTAAGCAAAGATTGAACTAAAAAGACAACTATGGTGGCAGATACCATAGTCAGGAGTCAACTCGATCCCGTCCCTCTGAGAGAGCACGTAAGTCAAAATCTTCTTGATGCTGACAAACTAAGAAGTCTGCACGATATATAATGAATAGCTTAACACCAAAAAGAGCGTGCCGCTTTTCTAGCGACTCATTATCCCTTCAACGAGGGCTGGCCTAAAGCGCTGCTCTCCCGTCAGCTTGACACCATGCTAGACCCAAACTCCTTCCGCATGGTATCACCCTTAGGATAGGCGCCCCCGTTTGCCAGCCTTTCTTATGTCTGTTATGCGGCCACCCTGTTGACTCTGGCGGTCTGCACCCGTTATGCTGTCGGAAAAGTCCTAGCAGACTTACAAGACACGCTGAAGTCGGCGACATCGTGAGAACTGCTCATAGAAGGGCAGGGACGCCATCCTAGTGGCAGCAGTGAGCTGCGACCTGACGGGGTCACCATTCCGCTACGGTCACACGGAAAAGCCTTGTATGAGATGTAACGGTTTCAAGCACGGCGGTCTTGTTGTATTTACGCCACAGCACAGTCGAATCTGGATGGGCAGCAGAGCGCGCGGATTCTGAAAAACAAAGGAAGTATCGCGAGCTATCAAGGAGCTACCACTTTGCACCCATTACATTGGAGACACTCGGCCCCATCAGCACAGGTACAGCAAAGTCCTGAAAGATATCGGGAAACGCATAGGTGACGTTACGAGCGATCGACGCGATGCCATGGTTTTGTGACAGATGATGTCTTTGGCCGTTTGTAGAGGGAACGTGGCTTCTATCATAGGCGCAATGAACTGACAAGAGAACAGAGCAGGCCTGGTTTAAACGTTCATACCTCACAATTGTTATAACTGAATAATAATAAAGCATAATAATAAATAAATAAAATAATAATAATAATAATAATAATAATAATAATAATAATAATAATAATAATAATAATAATAATAATAATAATAATAATAATAATAATAATAATAATAATAATAATAAAATAATAATACCGTCACGATAGCATCAGTATGAAACGAAAAACAACAACACTAGAAGTAGCAATCACAGGACGGGTAGCCATAGTACGAGTGGCCGAAGGCCAAGGAATCTCACTGTCGATCATTGGGGCCGAGCACCCACCGTCTATTGTGCACGCTTCTTATTCACGCAATGGATGCTGTAGACGTTCGTACGTATTTAGCAGGCTTTTTTTTATTCCGTTTCGTTCCGGCGCACGACAAGAGACCGACACAAAAGCTTAGACACAATCGCCGCTAAGACATCGTCTCCACACACACGTTACGTCTCTTGTACGCGCCTGCCCAAAATCCTGTCAATCGCGACGCGGTATCATGCCGCAGTATCGCACTTGGCGCACCGTTTCCACAGCGAGCCAGATAGATAGCCAGATAGATGGTGATTTAGTGAGTTGATTTAGACTGATTAACATCATGTTTATGACAACGCCGCGCCGTGCCAATAGGGCAGTGGTGGCCAAATTCCGGATGACGGCCCGTAAAACTGCCACCGAAATCAGACTAAAATCAGCCGGCCCGTCGACGACCACTTTTACGTACGTATGCATACACCATTGGTCGCATGACGCGCAAGCACATTCGTATTAGCTTGCCGTAAGTACACGTATTAATTCGTATAAGCTCGCCGTAACTACAGGTATTAGTTTGCCGCTGGGTTATATGCCGCTGTTCCTTTGGCGCCAAGTGGCGCACGGTGGCTTAGTGGTGGCAACCCATCGATTTATTTGCGGCTAGAAGGTAGTGGCGGTATATTCAGGACCAGCCGGTCTTCCGAAATTTCGAGCCTTCGTGGTTTTCAATTCGGGTCATGTAAATACCGGTGCCGTAGTCCGCTGGAAAAAAAGACGAAATGGAAACATTCACAAACAACAAGGATTTCATGCTCGTGTCTCAGTAGCGAAATAGTGCAATACCATTACCGTATTATTATTATTATTATTATTATTATTATTATTATTACTATTATTATTATTATTATTATTATTATTATTATTATTATTATGTACGCTCTCGGCTATCGTGCACTAGCCAACGCGGGCGTCGGCAACATTATCCACCAACGGGAGATGCACAAACGGCGCCTATACGCGCATCTCCTTGAGGACCACGTTGTAATGGCGTTCGGCCTCGAGTCATCTGGCGTTTGGGGCAAGGATGCACACAAACTGACAAAGGAGCTTGGGAAGAAGCTCTTCGAGGCCACAGCGGAGCCAAGATCGACCGCTTTCCTCCGACAAAGAGTGTCATTAGAATTACAGAGAGGCAACGCCAAGATGATGTTGAGTGGTCACCGACACTCAAGCAATAAGAATAATATAAGCAATATTGTAGATATTATATAAGTAATATATTGATAATTGTGATACATGTACATATTGATAAAATAAACCCTTGTTCCAAAAAAAAATTTATTATTATTATTATTACTATTACTATTACTATTACTATTATTATTATTATTATTATTATTATTATTATTATTATTATTATTATTATTATTATTATTATTATTATTATTATTATTATTATTATTATTATTATTATTATTATTATTATTATTATTATTATTATTATTATTATTTCTACTATTATTGGCGTTTGTTGTATTGTCGTTCCTGTGGACTGATCGCCGTGATGAGGCCGGATAGGTGTACAACAAACACCCTGCCTAACGATAAGTTGCTCCAGTCTTTGCAATACACGCTTCGTTTGGCTATAGACATTAAAGGCTTGAACGTGAAAAACAAACAGATTACAGGAGACGGCTTTTCGTTTGAACGTCGAAGACATTGTGCAGCTGAGAGGATTTGTCGCCAAATCGGTAGCGTCGTACTCCCTTTGTACGTCACTCCCACCTAAACAACAGTGGTTTGTTGACGACAAAGCTGTTCTTTGGTTGGGCAACGAGTTTAAGTACAGGTTTGCCGCGCAATTGCAAAATACGTAGTTTTGATGGGCGTTCTACGAAAACGCACTCTTTATACACCCATAGTGCATATATATATATATATATATATATATATATATATCTATATTGTTTACCGTGAGTAAATCCAGCAATAATAATGCGCACGTGAATAGTGCGTGTATAAAACGACCTAATTATAAAAAAAGACAATATAAAAGTATATATATATAGTGTTTAAAGGCTTCGCATTTTGCTGTATAACAATGGATGGACTGTGAGCCCTGAGACCTCTTTATCGAAAGCGTTATCGTACACTAGTCAATGCATAAACATTTGAGCGAAACATTGCATTTGTATGACACTCTAAATGCTTAAAAATGCATAAATGTATATATGCTATCATAGGTACAACTGAATAAGGTCATATATATAAGGATTGGCTGTTTCAATTTTAGAGTCCTGATGTTCGCGCCTTGTTTTTCTAGTTACCTCGAAAAGTGAAAATACAGCGTGTTGTTTAGCGTCAACCTTCATGGCCGGTAACGCCTATGTACATGTATGTACATCCCATCTTATCCTGTTTTTTATTGTGCTTGTGAATTGTTTGTTGATTTTTGACAATTTGACGAAACGAGGTGCTCAGTATGTTTATGTGCCCAAGGCAGCAGGCTAACCCACTAGGTGACACCGAGGAGCCAGTGTATCCAGTAGGCCGGGGTGAGTAAACCCACGTTCTAGTCCCAGTCTTTAAATAGACCACGGTACCGCAATAGTACTTTAAGACTTTAAACTTAATGGAGGGTTGGATGGTAATCCACCATCTCTTTTTATTGAGACATCTGTGCTTTCCTGTTTTTTTTTCGATTATGGTCGACTTTTAGTCCACTCCGGCATTCACCTTGTTTAAATTGGGAACCATGAAAATTAATTTAGGAGTGGCCGATCTGGGTCTCGAACCCAGGCCTCACGAATGCAAAGCAAAGGCTTTTGCCACTAAGCTGGGTCTAGTAGTGATCCCCTATCGCAAGACTTCTATACGCACTGCCCTCCGCTTGCGCAGGGTGGTGACACGCAGGCGAGTTACTATTGGAAGTGGCAGGAAAACAGATTGAATGTGGCACGGTGAAAGCGCACCGCAAGCGTCTGTCATGTCTGAGAGTCAAGTTCACAGGTTTGACTACACTACTATAACGAATGGAGGTTTTATTGTAATTGCTGTAAAAAACATCATATATATATATATATATATATATATATATATATATATATAACATGTATACCTGATATGTCGGTTATATATATACGTATATGTATGTCTAGATAAATAATGTGCACAGTGTATATTCGTTTGTATTTTTTCCCATACATATTCATACATTTTGTGTATTTGTTACACGTTGAGTTTTCACCGTTTTGAAGCTCAACAAAGCCCCCGTCACTACTAACCACAGTGAAGTCATGACAGATATATTTCAAACAAAAAACAAATCTGGGTTAATGTGGCTAATGCAGTGTCTCGTTAATCGGTAATAGCTTCACGCGATTGCTGCATGCTCTCTCTCTCTCTCCTTCTCTCCCACACATACACACACGCACACACACATACCTAGACACATGGACACAAATCGAGGCGTGAACGTTGCACGAGCCACGCATTATGCAGAGTGCTGTAATAAGGTCAGGGTGTCGATCTGAAGGGGCGCCGGCGGAAGCGGGGGCGGCGAGGGTGGTGGCATCGACGACAACGACGACCACCACCTCCACCACCTCCACCATCACCACCACAGTGGCAGGAGACAGGACAAGACCACTCCACTCATCGGCTGCCATTTATTCATTCAGTCCTTCGCCCGTCGTCCCTTGGTCCTACTTCCTGGCTCGCTCGTGCCGGCTTAGACAAAATGATGGCTTCGACTCATCGAGGTTAATGGATCGGCAGATCACAGCCACCGGTCTGTCTGTATGTACGTCTGTTTGTCTGGTCGAATGTCTGGCCTGCCTAGGCCATGCTGGCTGGCTGGCTGCAGAGACACAGGGACCTCGTAGTAAGTCGATGGTCCATACTGTCGTTATATGCTGTGCGCTGTCTGAAGGGGGCCGGTGGGCGGCCATCATGGCGAAAACGACCATGCTGCAAGACCAGCAGAACGGTCTTAGTACCGATGGTGGTACTACGGGCAACCATCGCTGATAAGATTGCTGTAGACGCCGCCGCTGCTGCTGCTGCGGTCATTGCTGTGCTGTGGCTGTTGCCAGTGGCCATGCGGTCGATGCTGCTGTGGTGCTCTTATTACTGTGAGCAATGTTGTGGATGCTGCGAGTAATGATCTGGCGGTGTCCCTGTCTTCCTGACTGCTACGGATGCTGTGGTGCTCTGGCGGCTGCCGATGCTGTGCTGGTCTGGCTGTGCCCGATGCTGTGGTGGGCTGCTGCCGATGCTGTTCTTTGGTGGCAACTACCCCCCCCCCCCCCCCACAAATACAAATGTGCAACTGTGGGGCTCGAACCCGCGCACCTATGTGTGCTTCTGGACGGATGGGTGAACATTTGAATATATTTTATTATTCGCTTGACATGTATACCTAAACACATATGTCACCCTTTTATCTAGCAGGGGCGCTTCGAGCAGCAGCATAAGCGGACGAATATTGACCTATTTAGGTTTTCCATAAACGTCTTTGTCGCAGCATAATCGCTCACTTTCGGCGATATGGTTCACCATCGATTCTCAATGGTCGCATCATCCATCTTTGTACACTTTGACATTCACATTCTAGACGTTCTGAATGGGCTAAGTTGTCTGTGGCACGATATCGTCTAAATGCATCTATCGTCATCGCGTTCCCATTACTGGATTTTTATAGGCTTCCTCCAGCAGAGATGCGTAGCAGCAGGGCAATGACAACCACGTCCAACAATTACGACTGGCAAGGCCGCCGCTCGAACTTGTCATGGCAACGTCCCGTTTCGAACAGTGCATTAGCCACCTAAGTTATATTATTATACACCAGGTACATAGTGCATGGTTATCACTACCTGGTATGTTCAAACGCAACCTTTCACGAGGAGTACGAGTTGTGCACCTGCCAGTTCTGCCTGCAGAGGTGTGCCAAGTACCATGCAGTGGAATGCACAGCGCTGGACCGAAAATCGCTGCACTACTTCTCTCGTCGGAAGCGTGAAGAAGATAGAGCAACATAAAGAAACATTTTTGAAATGTATATTATACTCAATTTGAGTGAAATAAACATAATTGTAATTGTAATTAGCCACCTAAGCTACCGCCGCTACAAATTCAACTAACAGCGGGGATCGAACCGACGACATTCCGCTAGATGACAACCATGACTAGCGCACCAGTCTTCTAGACCACCCAGCCACAATACTGCAGTGCTATGCTGGTAGTGCCGCGGACATTGAGGTCACAACTATTTGTTCTGCTGGCATGCTTGATTTGTTGTCTTTGTTATTGCTATCGTTGTTGTTGTTCTGGTTGTTCTTGTAATGCAACTTGCTGCTCGTCATAGAGCAGCAGCAGCAGCAGAAATAAGATCCTGATTCCGTACAGAAGCACACAGCCGAGCCCGGTGGTCGTTGTTGCTGGCCCAACAACTACCCCGCGTTCTTGTTGTCGATTCTAACCGTTCTTATCCCTCACACGCCTTCGCCCAGATATCCTCATCCATCCATACATCTACTCATGTCTGTACCCATTCAGTTATCCGTTTGCCTATGCACATATTCGTATGTTCCATCAACGTCTCGCTCGTTTGTTGAACTTCTAACGCAGCCAAAGTAAGCGCGGCTGGCGGTGGCGTCGACATTAAAATCTCGTTAGCTCGATATATCGAAGGTTGTCTACGACAGGACGCCAACAACAACAACAACGTCGACAACAACGACAACAACAACGTTGACAACAACAACGTTGACAACAACAACGTTGACAACAACAACGTCGACAACAACAACGACGACAACAGCGACAACAACAACGTCGACAACAACAACAACAACGATAACAGCAACGACAACGACAACAACAACGACAACAACAACAATAGAGACGACAAACGACAATGATTGTGATGCTAATGATGACCATGATAACGCTGATGATGCGGGCAGCCAGTTAGGGTGACACCTTTGCCGAAAAAGATTCACCCGTTCGACGGCGAACACAGCATCCGTGGCCTCTGTCTCTCTCTCCCTCTCACTATGGTCTCCCACTTGCATCCTGCCGTTTTTAGCATTAGCTTACATACGGGATGCCAGTCGGGCTATTTATATATAATCAATTTGTAAAAAATTATATATATATATATATATATATATATATAATTGTATTGTCGAGGGGACGAAGCGGAGAAGATAACTCCAGCGATTCGTCAATGTTATACAAAAATGTATATATGTATATATATATATATATATATATATATATATATATAATGAATTGGTATGTTATGTAGAAGCTTCTCTGGGTATGAGAAAAGCGTTTAAAAATATTGTCGAGGGAACGAAACGAAGAAGATAACTCCGACGATTCGTCAATGTTATATATATATATATATATATATATATAATGAATTGGTTTGCTATGTAGAAGCTTCTCTGGGTACAAACAAAGCGTTTAAAATGATTTTGTGCGAAGGGTCGCTTATACGCTTTTTCTGGAAGGTCCTGCTGTAGTCGGTGTAGGGCTTCTCAATTGATTTCGAACGCTAGGCCAATGATCTTCTAACCATCCTGCACAACGGCATACCTACGGAGGTTACACTGTTCGGCTACAGTAAAGGCATGTTCAAGATGGGTAAATCTACAGTATAATAACCCCTTATTTCTTGTGACTATTGTTTGCTATAATATTTACCAAAAATAATGATTCTTAAGTTATTTTTTAGGCTTAATTTACACGAGAATTCATTATATAAACAATAATTTCCTTGCTACATATATATATATATATATATATAATTTTAAAAAATATGGTTTTTACATTTGTTGTAGTGATACTAACACGGTCGGCATACAATTTCCATTTCAACCGCTTTTAGAGGTTGATCATCTTCAGATTTTGAGATAAACAATGTTCGTTAGTTCGCTAATATCGCACAAACATAGACACGTTTTAAAAACATCCTTATGGGATACAACACGCATGGTAGCCTGGACAAAGCAACATAAGCTATTCTTTCTGCAGCTTTTCTTAGACGTCAAACGAGGAAATGCCACAGCGATCATAACTTTATTAAACGAAACGAGGAGAAACGGCTGAGCAATTGTGGCAACTAAAAATGCACGAGGAGTCGTCTTTATGGTAGAGGTTTTTAGCGGTTGCTCGAGAAAGTAGTTAGTATACGTTTATATTAATTAAAACATATATATATATATATATATATATATATATATATTTATTATTTCAGACACGGGCGATCGCCTTTTCTGCCCTGAATGGTTACAATTGTTTAAAATGTGTCAATATGGAAATATCAAACTCTATGAGGAATTACTGAATTTAAATAAATTGTCGTCTAGAGAAGACGGTCTCACAAAAAAAAAAATATATATATATATATATATTAAACAAATATATATATATTCCTAGACGTTTTTCGCTCAATAGCTAGCTTTACACGCGGCACAGCGCGATATTTTTTTCGGAAAGAGGGTACATAATATTATGCACCATTGTTGTGCGAAGGAAATGAGAAGCGTGCCACTTTCCATCTCAAGCAATAGATGTTTGCCCGCTGAGACTCATATCCACTAAACGCATTTTCCCCTTTAACCTTGAGTCTGTGATGACCCAGATCTCCATAGAGCGGTACTGCGCGCCTCAGGAGAAGTGGCGAATAGAACTCGGATTACTTGGCCGGGATCACCCACGGGTTCCCCCAACGTTCGACGAGCTTTGCCCCACCACCTGCAAACCCATATCATTGAAAGTCACGTGATCTGCTAGTACTGCAGACGGAACTCCAGATATCCTGAGCCTTCCCAAAGCGCCTTTTTTTTCTGTACCTCCGTATTCATAATTGCTCTGAAGTTGTGCTAAAGTTGTGTCGCATATGTAGTCTAGGAACCTCCTAAGTGTTTCTCTGGAAGGGTCTGGGGTATTTGCTACTTTGCTCTCCTTCCGTTTCTTCCATTAGTCAATTTATGCTTGAGTTTTGCAAATATTGACCGGTATATATATATATATATATATATATATATATATATATATATATATATATATATATATATATATATATATATAAATGGTCTGCCATCCCTTTATCGCTAATTTTTGACCCATACCTAATTAAAGACAGATATTTAGGTCACGTTTTGCGTAAGTCGGCATGGGAGTTCCTGACGAACAATTTCATTCAATAAAATACTCGCTCACGCTGATCACTTTTCTAGCAGTCGATTCTGTGACTGCGTGTTGCATTTGCAGTGAATACTTTCTCGTCAGAGAAGAAACAAGACGATCTACTGCTTTGTGTTAAAAAAAGAGGATTAAATTGCTTCGAGCCATAATAAATTCTCGCACATATTTGAAGGGAAACCCTGTCTTTATAAGATACATGAGTTCTATATAAGCTGCTATAGTAAAGTTCCAATATATATATATATATATATATATATATATATATATATATATATATATATATATATATATATAAATATATATATATATTGGGTCTACAATTTTTTTTTCAAATTTTATAATGATTCTTTACGGATAAAACTGAAAAAACTTTTTTGTAGCCCTATATATATATATATATATATAGAGAGAGAGAAAGAGAGGGCTTTACTATAGCAACGTCATCGATACTCGAGCACACTTAAAACAAACCGGAAAATCCACGTAATATATACATAAGTTTTGTATATGTGATTGTATGTCGACGTGTGAGCGTGTTATGTATACACAAAGTGCAAACTTCGTTTCAGTGACAATGTAAGACACATAAACCGTGCACACACTGTGCTGCAATAAACTATTTTGCAAAAGATTGCTCCTTTTGCTTTTATTTCATAGAGCTGAAAATGAATTTACGCACGCCTCGATATTACAAAGGTGCAGTGTGGGACTCGACCTGACCGATTTTAATAATAATAATAATAATATTAGTGGGGGTAATACCCATTTTGAATTTAATTCGTCTCTTCCTCCCGCCGTGACTCCCGCCGAAGATCGCCGGAGTCATTAGATTCTACTTCTACTCCGTGATCTACTTAAAATGCGCATATATCGTCCAAACAGATTATCCGCTCAAAACAAAAAATTCACGATATACCTAAAGCGAATGTTTTGCATAATCGATCTCGCGCGCCAGCATCGATCTCGCGCCAGTATCGCACCGGCGGTGCGGTGGCAGTCTCGTCTGGAAAGAACTGTGACCGGGTCGGTGGGCGTTTAGGTCAGAGGGAGCAGGAAGGACAAACCCCCGTGTCGATTTGCGTAATATCCAGCTACTCCGCCCTCACTCCCTACTACATACATTGCCTCTACTGCCGCTGCTAGCGCCGGCGTTATCAGTATGGCCAGTTCCGTGCCTGCGCTTTGCAACAGCGGAAGACGGTAGAGTTTTATGGCTGTTACGAACCTCTGTATATGTTGTCGGAGTCGTTGCAGATCCAAATGGGCCATGAAACAGCCAGCATTTATCTCGGCTAAGTTCGTGCCAGTTGGCATTACTATTGTTGGGGCGGCGTCATTTACGCGTCTTATATGTTGCCTGGGCATCGTCAGCCTTGACGTGCCGTGCCCAAAGAACTGCCACCGGCGGACTAGCTAGGTCTATCGGGCTACGGTAGGTTGACGAGCAAAATCAATCATGCATCATCTGATCGAGCGTTAGCTGCCAATTGGCAATTGTGCGTCAAACTTGCCACAAAAAAACACCTCTCTTTTTTAGAGCACGAGTTAGCGAATTGAATGCTTAGGAGATGACCTTAATGTCAATACAGTGGTCTGACGGGTAGTGTGTTAAGATCGATACTTGATTCTGAAGTAGCCACAGAACTAAGCGAACAGCTTTGCGAACCTTAGATTTAGGTATGCTGAATGCGAAGAGCAAGATCAACGCTAGTGGCGGAAGAGGCGGCGCAGTTATTTTAAAGGACAGCGTAAGTAATTGCTCGTCACTCTCCTCTGCCCGCTATGCGAGTCCTTTCCTGAAGGCCATCCTTGGAAGTATCGTCAGAACCACAGCCAAGAGTGAATACCGGGTAGACATAAGCTCGTGCGGAGGCCTCAATCACAAGGCTTTCAGCTGGTAATAGCGTGGCCATGACCGGTAAATGTCTTGCAGCTGTCCTTCGGCAACAGAAAGGCGAGTAGGCGTCTTATAGCACGTGCCCTGAGACTGAGTTGCACTTGGCATGGCTACTCAAGAACGACAAAAGGGAGAAAGTGAGAGAGAGAGAGAGAAGGAGACAGCCCGCAGCTTCAGGTTAATGAGCAAGGTAGCAATCTTACAAATCTAAGGTTATATATAAGTTTATGCTACCGCTATGCATTTAAATTTTGCGACAAATGTTTGTGATAGAAAATAAATTAAATTTACCTTACTTATTCCAGCTGACTAGGCGGCCACAGCCGTAAGGCCGTCTTCCCGTAGAACGTTTGGAACGGCCGCGTGCACAAACTGTCGTTAGTCTACAAAGAAGAACTTTGTAGCTTTTTGTGTGCTGCTGCTGCCGCTCATCATCTCTCATGCGGTGCTGCTACGGTAGTAGTAGTACTAGTAGTAGTATGCTACGAGCGGCTTGATTCATGAGCCCCGCGCCCACACAGGAATGCCGCCTAAATGAGCTTCATTAGTTTCCGCCCCTGCGCTTCTGACCGCCGTACTGCCTATGGGCCTCTTCAACAATAAAGCCAAATATATATAATTTTTTTTACTTGGTGGTGAAAGTGATGGTCTACTAGGCAAGCATTCAGTTGTACGCCGTTTTAATATTTGCGCATAAATACGGAGCAGAAAACCACTCGTTAAATATATTGATCAGAAATCGTGCAGTGCGGGAAGAGCGCGAAATCGTATCTCAGCGAGTGTTTATTTCAGTTCACTCCAGTTTATTATTTTCAAACACACGCTCCTTACAGAAGAGCTGTGTTCTATTTATCAACGTTTTTTTGTGTGCTCTGAGAGGCACTAGGCCAATGAAACATTATCCCAGAAGATGAAAAGGTCTTTTTGCGCTCGTCTCCATTTTTCAAAAACATATTTCATTGCTAATGTCCAATGTGTATAATAATAATCGGGCTGAGGACTAAGAGCAATCTGATGAGCATTTTACATAACGACTAGCGGAGACTTCTAGTCAAGTCAAGCTGGCGGCCTTCTCCGTGTACACGTACGCATACTTGCGTATACATATATCTCTATGCAACCGTATGTTAGCCTAGCAACGAAAATGGTGTATGTTCTTGGTCGGTACGACGCGACGCACATGACAGAGGGTCCTGGCGAACGGTCTGCGTGTGTACGCAAAGCCATTTCTACCCGCAGCCGCATTTTAGCGACATTGTTCTAGGCTAGAAATTGTTCTACGCCGAGCGGTATACTGACGTTCTTGTCGCTGCTGCTGGTGGTACAGTGATACCAGTAGTTATGATAACCGTCACACCATTTACGTGCCGTAGTTTATGCTTAGCTGGCTAGTACACAAACGTATTTCAGTAGATGTGTGTGCTTATGTAGACGCATAACAACAGGCTTACATTTCCACAGGTATGCACTTTCGCTGTATGAATGAATGAATGAAACACATAGCTTTATTCATGAGTACTTGCAACTACACTCGAAAGCATACAGCCTCTGTACTGCGGAGGTTGCCCATGGGCTTGAACGAAGGTCTTGTACTCGTTGCGTCGAAAGGAAAAGAAAAGTAAATTAATCAAAGAAGTAGTAATATTAATAATACCCTGACGCGAAGACGCGAGTCAGGGGTCGGGCAAGACTCCCACTCGGACACGAGTGATAGATGAGGAGTGAGCCATCGGTGCCGTGGATTTAAACATTCACATGTATATATTAAATGCCTAAATACATTTTTGATCATATTAATAATACTATAGAATACGTGTATAGTAATTTACTTTAATAAACAACAAACCTTTATTTATTTATATATATATATATATATATATATATATATATATATATATATGAGGCGAGCACTGCCGAGTGTGCAAACGTATTGTAAATGATTAATAAATCATCACAATATTTTCGATATATATATATATATATATATATATATATATATATATATATATATATATATATATATATATACGCTCGCAGCGATGTGCTAAGTACGACTCAGTTGTCTGTCCGGCACAGCAACAAAGGTCTCTCAAAGAACAGCGACTACTTATGTTTTTGCTATTAACAACACGAACCATCTCGTTTACACTCGGTTTGAGTGAACTCAATAAACAACTAATTGATTAGCATGTACATACATACACGAGGCTGGCTATCTACGCGGCTGCACAGCAAAAGAGAGTGGAGATTTTACCGTGTCGTCTTGTTGCTTGCCATACATAGAGCATGTGCTACATACCATTTTTTTAAAAGGCAAACATAAATATAATTTATTTATTTTATACGCAGCGTGCTATGTGCTACATATTGCCTGCGCAATACGCAGGACGTATCGGACGTTGATCGACAACCGACTGATCGAAAAGTCATCACAAACAAAGAAACGTCGCCTGTGCGTAGCGTGTCAGCCATCTGGCTGTGTTTTGAAGTGGTTTCGTGTCGAACCAAACGTCGAATCGCAACTAAAACCTCCAGAACCAGACTATTTAAACCTCCAGCACCATTTACTACTGGCCAACTACTGCTGAGCATCGACTGTGTGATGATGAGTTAATTAAAACTCGCCAACCACACAACCAACGAGCAAGCGAACCAACAAACGACAGACAATCGGACCGATTGCGTTGACTAACTGGAAACTGGCTGGAAAACAGACAGAGAGAGAGAGAGAGAGAGAGACGACGTCAACGCCATCTACTAATAATAGTGCAAAGGCATTCGAAGCGGTTCGATTTTGTCAAATCTCTCGCTATGCTGCTTCAGTTTCTAGCCGGGGCTGTCATCACCTATTTACCTATCTACCTACCTGTCTACCTGCCTGTCAGTCTGTCTGCTAGTCAAGCTAGACCCGCATTGCATGCAGCTCTGCTCGGTCCTGCTGCTTCGCTCCGCTGTGCCGCGTGGTGCTGGGCGACCAAACGAGACCAACCAACCAACCCATTGGCGAGCTAATTACGATATATTGCGTTGTTAGCGCTAATTAATTTTGTGCCGCCGCCGACGACGAGCAACAAATGGAGAATGTTTCCCTTGCCCTGCTTTCCACCCCTACCGCCCCCCCCCCCCCGACCCCTCCTTCGACCTTCTCCTCAGCGAGCTTTTTCTTTCTCTTCCATTCGCGCGTTCTGCTGGCTGTCTGCCTGCTTGCCTGGCCTGGAAGAAGACCATAGTTAGTCCAAGTTTGGGTCGTCCCTCGAATGGCTGTTGTGTCCCTCGGCTGGGGGGCGAGATGCGGCGGCAGCGGCGACTGCAAAGTGTATGCAGGCGTGCATGCGTAGTGCCACGCCGCCTGTGGAAGGAAAGCGAGAACAGCTTCCAGAGGGTCTACATCAGCAAAAGCAGCAGCAGCAGCAAGCAACAGCGCCCGGCAGACACCTCGGCTAATGAATCCATCCGTCCGTGTTCTGTCGCTAGCGCGTTTTTCCTCGTCGTCGTCCACACACGGTTGTTGTTGTTGCTGTTGTTGTTGTTGTTGTTGTTGTTGTTGTTGTTGTTGTTGTTGTTGTTGTTGTTGTTGTTGTTGTTGTTGTTGTTGTTGTTGTTGTTGTTGTTGTTGTTGTTGTTGTTGTGTTGTTGTGGTTGTTGTTGTTGTTGTTGTTGTTGTTGTTGTTACTGCCGTTGCTGTTGCTGTTGTTGTTGTTGTTGTTGCTGCTGTTGTTGTTGTTGCTGTTGTTGTTGTTGTTGTTGTTGTTGTTGTTGTTGTTGTTGTTGTTGTTGTTGTTGTTGTTGTTGTTGTCGTTGTTGTCGTTGTTGTTGTTGTTGTTGTTGTTGTGGTTGTTGTTGTTGTTGTTACTGCCGTTGCTGTTGTTGTTGTTGCTGTTGTTGTTTGTTACTGCCGTTGTTGTCGTTGTTGTTGTTGTCTCGTCTTGGCCTTTTCTATGCTTTCTAGCGACAAACTGCGCATGCATCCGAGCGAGATGGTGGCGCTCAAGCGAGACGCTCGTTAACGTTTCTATTTGGCGGCGCAGAGACCGATAGATTCATCGTCGCGGCGACGGCGGAAGCGATAGACAACAGGCAGACAGGTAGAAGAGCAGGAAGGTGGGAACGCAGGAAGGTACACGACACATACAGCCCACGGCGACCTCGAATATGTCCCGTCTCCGTTTTCTTCCTGCTGCTACGGCTGTTCCTTCTCCTTCTCCTCCTCCTCCTTTTTCTTCGCCTTTCGCTGCTCCTATGGATGGATGAACGGACGCCGTTGATCAATTACAGTGACTGACGGCTAGTTCCCTCACGGGTGTTTCTCTCGCGGGAAAGAAGCGCCTGCACTTCCAAGCAGGTAGCGGAGCTGCGATCTCATCACCGGCGTGGTTTGGCCCGACTCAGCCCGGTCCGAAAAACGAGAGAGAAAAGATGCGGGAAAAAGACAGCCAATGAGCGCAACAACTCACTTGTTGCTTAGGCGCTGACTGATTGTTCGTCTGCCTGGATAGCCTAATGGCGACGCTCCTCAGATGGCACCATCACCACAACCACCACCACCATACGCCCGTTCCCGCCCGTTCACGGTGTTGGTGCACCAACTTCGGTCAATAAGCGATCGACTACGATTTCCGAAACTGCTATAACTCTAGGCTACTGCGTGGCGCGAGCGAACGTTGTGCGTGTAATCCGGTTAGAGTAATACGAATACGTTATCTCGAGTGGAGAGAACACGCCAGTACGAGAAAGCATAGTAACAAGCGCAACTTTTCAAGCTTGTGTACTGCAAACGTTAGATTGTACCTCTTAAGTCTGAAAAGGTATATAAATATGCACATTTACTTGTATGGACATAGTTAGTAATCGCTAAAAACAGCTTGGAGAATGAATTAAGAGTTGTCTTCTGAGTATATACAGGGTGTATCGTAAAAAGTTGTACTTCTTTCGAGGTTTGATAGAGCTCGGCAAGAAAATAATTTTTCCCAATGGGCAGAAGCCAAGAAAACGTTTTGTTTAGGAGTGAGGATGAAATTTAGAAAAGTCGTTATTCTGCCTTATTTTCTCCTACATAGTTGTACAAAATCTACGTTTGCGGGAGAACCAGTCAACGCATGAAGCAACCGATCATACCAGTGTGTTCGGCGGAAAATTTTGCATAACCTAAATGACACCTAACGCAAGCTAGCAAAAAGCAAATAGGTGGAATAAAAAAAATCATAAAAAGTCGATTTGTTGTTATAACTTACGTTGAAGCTTTCACGTGCAAAATCTAAAAAAATTGCCATTGCGCACAAATGACGCACAAAGTGATGGTGCTGCGTTACGTAGTTGCTGAGAAACTAGGCTTTTTCGACAGCCATATCAAAAGCAAAGGCATGCATACTTCCTAGCATCTTGACCTGCTTTACCACAGAAACCACTTGCGCACGTCCAGAAACACACCAGCATTTATTTATTATAAGAAGTGCTCGAAGTTCCGTCCGCCTACCACTAAACACGTTCTGTAGCGATTGCACAGGCTCTCTTGCACTCGTGTAAATATGTTAGGCATTGCCCTAACGGCGTCAGCAGCGTTGAATATACGGTCAACCAGATCTTCACGCGATTCAACGGGGGTTTCGTAGACAACACTCTTTAGGTAGCCCCACAAAAAAAAGTCGAGGCTTGTTAAATCGGGGGAGCGAGGTGGCCAAGCTATAGACCCGCCTCGGCCGATCCACCGATTCTTGAATGCTTCGTTTAGGTATTCTCGAACCGTAGCAGAGTTGTGTGGCGGCGCACCATCATGCTGGAACCACATTCTTAGACGAACGCTTTCCGGGACGCTTTCCAAAAGCTGGGGTATCGTATAAATCAAAAATGCGCGATAGACAGCTGCATCTAATCTGGCGGGAAGTATGTGGGTACCTATAAGGTAGTCGTCCACCATGCCCGCCCAGACATTCACCGAGAAACGATCCTGGCGTCTATGCTCGCGAGTCATATTCGGGTTCTCGTAGGCCCACCAATGACTGTTGTGTGCATTAAACACACCATCTTGGCTAAACGAAGCCTCATCCGTAAACAGAATAAGTGCAGGGAACCTGTCCGGTATATCCACTTTCTCCAAAAACTGTTGACAGTATTCAGTACGTAGCTGAAAGTCACTGGATCGCAGAGTTTGAATTCGCTGGTACCGGTATGGATGCAGTCCTTCATCGGCCAGTGTCCTTTGCACAGTTGCGGAACTAACCCCGGCATACACAGACAACCCCCTAATGCTCACAGAAGGCCGTTCGGCTAGTTCTTGAAGAATGAATTCTTCCACATCAGCTGTTCTCGTCGTCCGTGTCCGTCCAGAGTCGTAGTAACGGCCATAGAATGACCCACTTACACGTAACTGACTGTATATATTAGTAAACGTGCGACTATCAGGTATGAGTCTATTTGGATAACGCTCTGCGTATAGCCGTCGCGCGGCTCTCGCGTTATAGCGTGCTTCACCATAAATGCAGAGCATGTCAGCCTTTTCCACATTTGTAAACCGGCTCATCACGAAATTATGATAGAGTCTGCAATTCGCGATGAAATGACACATCTCGAGAACCTGACACTTCGTTTTATAGCTTTTGGCGTTGGCGGTTTTTCTTATGGTGTTTTGGCGTCTCGAATGACGAATTCCGAATCAAAGCCCGCGCAAATTTCCGATAAAAGCTTGTGCGAACGGCGAATAATTTCGAAACAAAGCCGGCTGCTCAGCGTAAACAAATGCTGGTGTGTTTGTTTCCGCCAGATTAGATGCGTATCGCGCGTTTTTGATTCATACGTTACCCAGTTGTTAGAAGGCATCCTGGAAAGCTTTCGTCTGAAAATGCCGCCACACAACTCTGCTACGGTTCGAGAATACCTAAACGAAGCATTCAAGAATCGGTGGATCGGCCGAGGCGGGTCTATAGCTTGGCCACCTCGCTCCCCCGATTTAACAAGCCTCGACTTTTTTTTGTGGGGCTACCTAAAGAGTGTTGTCTACGAAACCCCCGTTGAATCGCGTGAAGATCTGGTTGACCGTATATTCAACGCTGCTGACGCCGTTAGGGCAATGCCTAACATATTTACACGAGTGCAAGAGAGCCTGTGCAATCGCTACAGAACGTGTTTAGTGGTAGGCGGACGGAACTTCGAGCACTTCTTATAATAAATAAATGCTGGTGTGTTTCTGGACGTGCGCAAGTGGTTTCTGTGGTAAAGCAGGTCAAGATGCTAGGAAGTATGCATGCCTTTGCTTTTGATATGGCTGTCGAAAAAGCCTAGTTTCTCAGCAACTACGTAACGCAGCACCATCACTTTGGTACGAAAATGACGGGCATTAAATTTGCTATCGTCAGAGAGTGTTCGTCATTTGTGCGCAATGGCAAAATTTTTAGATTTTGCACGTGAAAGCTTCAACGTAAGTTATAACAACAAATCGACTTTTTATGAATTTTTTTATTCCATTTATTTGCTTTTTGCTAGCTTGCGTTAGGTGTCATTTAGGTTATGCACAATTTTCCGCCGAACACACTGGTATGATCGGTTGCTTCATGCGTTGACTGGTTCTCCCGCAAACGTAGATTTTGTACAACTATGTAGGAGAAAATAAGGCAGAATAACGACTTTTCTAAATTTCATCCTCACTCCTAAACAAAACGTTTTCTTGGCTTCCGCCCATTGGGAAAAATTATTTTCTTGCCGAGCTCTATCAAACCTCGAAAGAAGTACAACTTTTTACGATACACCCTGTATATATATATATAGTATAGTATATATACGTATAGTATATATATATATATATATATATATATATATGGCAAAACACCAAACAAGCGAGGCAACTGGCGGCATTCACAGCTCTCAGAAGATGAATGCCTTCGTAGAGCGACGATTAACATCAACCATTTCATGTTCACAGTCGGGGTGCATGCGCCACACCATCTAATGACTTGGTGTGACGCTTGGGTGTGCCGAGCTGAGTGTGCGGGTGTGATGAACGGCACTCAGCGCCGTAAAAGGCGCCGCTCGCGTGTGGCCCGGCTGTCGCAGGCGGCTTTGCAGCAGCGGCTTCCAATCGTTACGATCGACGAGAGCGGGAGTGGGATGAAGAGAGGCGCGCAGTAGAATCAGAACGACACGCAGTCGTTCTGATTGCAGTCAGTCGGTCGGTGAAAAGTCAACACTTAAACTCCGACTGAGGAGCGTGTGGAAACTGATTTACCGCGCCGTCGTATCATCGGCGGGCAGATGGGCGGACGAGCGAGCGACCGAGCGGTTGAGGTAGAAATCCCTTGCCCGCGGGGCTAGATCGCAACGCAACGAACGACCCCTCGGGGCGCGCGATAGCAAGGCCCCGACCACGCCGCCGCTCTTTACTCCGTTGCGCGAGCTCAGCCCCTCATCGAGGCCCCTCATCGAGCTCTGTGGCCCATCATCGTGACCTCCAGACAAAGTCACTGCCACTGATCACAGTCTCACACACACACACACAAGTCAATGCAGGCAGCGACAGCATAAATAGGCATAGATGAATTCGACTACTGTATTTACAGCAGGCCATAACAATACAGATACAGTACAGTAAGATTGATATACAGCTAGCATATGGGTAACTTCTATATCTAAAAAAATATCTATATATACAGGGTGTTGCAGGAATATTTGAAGAGCAAAATACAGAATTGTAGAGCGCGTTAAAGCAAATGTTTTTTCCAATGGAACATGGTCTCTGAGAAGTCTTGTTTCGGAGTGAGAGTAAAATTACTACAATTTGTGACACTGGTGTTTTTGCCCGACATAGAAGCACAAAATGTGCTGTTGCGAGACAACCAGTCTTCCTATACAGAAACTAAAATTCTGCTCCATCTGAAGGATATGCAAGGCCGGTCAGACGACGCGACATGGTCGTTTAGAAGAGAATTCGCCAAAACGGAAGTTTTTTATTAGCGTTCACGCCAAATACTTCAGAATCATAACCCTACAACCACTCACAGCGCTCAAAACAGACATATTCAGCCAATGCACAATTCATGGCGACCATTTTGGTACCAAACATATGTCAAGGCGAGCTGTGGTTGCGGAGTAATTACGATTTTTCGGAGGGCATGTCCAGATTAAGTGCATGTAAAATGATGCGCTGCGGCTGTCGCGCGACACGTCGGCGGTAGTGAACGTCGCCACACAGTCATTTTACTGCACTTAATCTGTACATGCCCTCCGAAAAATCGTAATTACTCCGCAACCACAGCTCGCATTGACATATGTTTGGTACCAAAATTTTTGAGCGCTGTGAGTGGTTGTAGGGTTATGATTCTGAAGTATTTGGCGTGAACCGTCGTCTGAACGGCCTTGCATATCCCTCAGATGGAGCAGAATTTTATCACGAACACGAAGGTGTGCTTAGTTTCTGTATAGCAAAACTGGTTGTCTCGCAACAGCACATTTTGTGCTTCTACGTCGGGCAAAAACACCAGTGTCACAAATTGTAGTAATTTCACTCTCACTCCAAAACAAGACTTCTCAGAGACCATGTTCCATTGGAAAAAACATTTGCTTTAACGAGCTCTACAATTCTGTATATCGCTCTTCAAATATTCCTGCAACACCCTGTATATATATATATATATATTTTAACGCTTTGACAACCACATTTTAGACGCTCGTAATAGGCTAAGTTGCCTGTGGCACGATATCGTCTAAATGCATCTATCGTCATCGAGTTCTCGTACTGGAATTATATAGGCTTTCTCCAGCCTTCAGGTATGTCTAATAGTAGCAGGGCAATGACAACCACGTCCAACAAATTCAACCAGCACGGCCGGGGCTCGAACTAGCGATTGTTTTGCGAACCGTGGTTGCCGTGGCAACGTCCCGTTTTGAACGGTGCGTTAGCCGCCTAAGCCACCGCCACTACAAAAAAAAAGTATATATATCCTTTTTACCACCATTTTAATTAAGGCAAGCACTGCCGAGTGTGCAAACGTTTTGTAAATGATGAATAAATCATTACAATATTTTCTATATATATATGTACAGTGGGGTTGATATGTCTCTAGTTACTAGCAGCAGAAGTGGCTACCTATACCTTCCAGCTGCCACTACTGTCACTCACTCCAGACCCCCACCACCAGTTTGGCACTAGCACAACTTGAAACAGTGCAGTTTTTTCTCGACAGTACTTTTCTCATTCACCGTAATCTATGATGATACACCAACTACCCGTATTTCTAGGGCTGCCACGACAACGACCATGTGGGACCATGTGCTCTTTGCACCGCTAGCAGCCCACCATAACTACTACATAGCCCGCCACTAGCTCAACTCGTACAACCCGCAATCTAATTCAAAACTAGAACACAACCTACCATTGCTGCCAATCACCAGATTTTACGACCACTACGGGGACTACTCCTATGTACAAGTACTTCTGTCATTTTTATGATTCATTAGGACGATGCAAGCGTCCCTAATG
>QVRM01003043.1:47500-80000 GCA_003439945.1 Dermanyssus gallinae
CTCCATAGCCGCCAATGATCTTCTTCTTCTTGAAACCGTGCGCCTCATCGACACCAACTATCGACAGCATGATCATTGCCAGGAGAAAGGCCAACAGGGCGCTCGAACACCACCGCATCGTTCAAACTAAGTGGCTGGCCGGCCGCTGATATGTGCTCCGTCGAAGAGTTCTGAAACACCAACGCACGCACGCGGGCCCGCGTTTACATGGGCAAGAGGTTAGCATAGCACTGACTTTTGAATCGAGGCGTTGAACGACGACTCAGCACTTTGCTTAGTTGGTCAACACTTTTAGCACGTTTCCGGGCTGGTTTGACTTGCACGACTCTTGTCTGGAAACAGCGGAGCCCATATGGTCAATAGTCTCCGCTGGTCTATCTCTATCTACAAGAGAAACCTTTTCTATGGACTATTTCGGTCTACTAGAGAATTATTTAAAAAACAGAAAACCCGTTGATACCATGCTAAGGCTAATTCAATCTTGATCGCTCTAACACTGCTACCTAACGAGGCAGAGTTAGGTAGCAGTGTTGGAGCTACCTCTTGCTGAACTAGGTGCAAGAGCTACCTAGTCCTAAGTACTAGTTTAGGCGTATCGTGCGTTAGAAGAGATATCATTTAGGGAATACCAGGCAAGCGCTTAACGAGGAAACGGCTATCTTCTTTCCTTCTTCAGTGGAATCGACGTCGAATTAAAGACAATTGTGGCTTGTGACATCAGCGTTCGGAAAAGTCGGAAAATCAGCGCAAAAAGAAAATCTTATGCATAAACAGCACATTGAATAAAGCTTCCACAATAGTCAATCTTCACTTCGCAATGCAGTAATAAGCGTACGCTGTACAGCACGTACAGTCGGTGTTATTGGGGTACTTAAAATGTTTGCGAACACTAAGATTTGCAGTAGATACTTGATCGATGCAAACGCGTCAGCGTTGCACGGACCCTAGCGGACGTCATGACCACAAAAAAAGTGTTCTTAGATATAGTGATTTATCACCAGGAGGTTGTTTACAGGCTCACAAAACTCGATACTCGAAACCACACTGATCAGGCAGTCTTCAACCAGGCCGAATACTATACCGTGTTTTGTTTGTCAGGTGACGACGCTCTATCCAATCACCAGCTGGAAGCTTGCTTCGAACACGCTCGACAAACTGGATCCAGCATGCATTATATATAGGCATATGTTCGTGCCGTTCTAAACCGGCATCGCGTTGCTGTTAGGAAAGAAGGAAGCAAGGAACCAGATGAGGATGAAAGGAGAAGCACAGCCACAGGGAAGTGGTGCGGTGGTGTTCCTCGGGAAGCTCCAACAATCGTTAACCGATAGGTAGTACCGACAGGCATCCTCTGCTAGAGTCATCCGCAAAATTCCCTCCGCAAAAAGAAATGCTTGTGCCACATTTTGTGGCTTACTTCTTGGCCGCCGGTTGCTGCAGACTCGACTCTATCCCTGACTGGCAACTGCACCACCGCCGTGAAGGGAAAATACTCCTCAAAGGTTTCGGACAACCGTCACGCCGGTACTACTGCGGGCCGTTAAGTGTTGTGGCGAGCGGCGAATGAACCATGGATGGACGGGTGTCAGTCGACGCGATTCTTGGCCAGTCACCCTTGCATGAATCACATCAGGAACATTGAGCACCGGCAATGAAGAACGCGGCAGCAACAGAGGCAAGTTGAATTTTGTTGTTGTTGATGATGACGACGACAACAAAAGAGCAACCTGCGATTGAGGCACATCGATTTAGATTCCACTAAAGAAATATACGGAAAATTGAGGAAATACTCTCTTGCAGAGAATTCGAGAGAGAGAAAGAGAGAGAGAGAGAGTGTGCGTGAGAATATGTGGAAGTCCCCGAACAAGCGCTCCACACGCTCAGTAGAGCAAAGCTTTTGCGGTGTGAAAATTCCCCAGATCATCGACCGCTTCGATGACATCATGTCTCTAGCAACAACGAACAAGCTTCTACTTAACTACTGAATTTGCAGCAAACAACGAAGAAAAAAAAATAAAGGAAACACAATTTTTGGTAAGGGGTCAACGCAGAAGAGAAAAGAAAAAGAAGAACAAGAAGAAAACGATGGAGAAGAAGAAGAAGAAGAAGAAGAAGAAGAAGAAGAAGAAAACATAAAATTAAGAAGATTGCCAACGGTCAATGTCTATCTGTCCATGTACTTCTGCCCTTTCCGGCAGAAAGTGCTAGATCTGGCAGTGAGAGCACTAGAGGCAGATGAAGTTCTGCATATCACCTCTGAGACCAGACGAATGACGGGAAAGTACAGCACACTGAAACAATAAATATTTTGAAAGTTGGTCTTAATTATCATCGGCTCGGCGCGTGGAGATTATATATATATATATATATATATATATATATATATACATATAAAATCAATGTAGTGGTAGTCATACTATTTATTTGCGCCGACGGACATTTAAACACCTACATGAGGTAATTGGCACACGTGTGCGAATATATCTGTAATGAGTAGTTTTTAAATTTCTGCCAGACTCAAGACATTAAAGGGTTAATTGCATTAAGATGAGTCTTGTAGGTAATCCAAAATATTATTTCCGCACATGCGAATGCACATATATGCATTTATTTGTAATTAATAAATAATGACTATCTGTGATTTGTTTTTAAAGAGCTTGTGTTTTTCGTAACCTGCTGATTCGAAGGTTTGCTTTACAATTTCTTCAACTTCGAGTTATATTTTGTTTGCTCTTTATGGGAGTAAGTAGACCTAAAACTAGTGCGTTATTTTGTTATCTTATATATATATATATATATATATATATATATATATATATATAAATCATCATGCACATTTATTCACCATGATATTAGTAGCAGTATACATCGGATGTTGTGCGAAATCTACACTGATCATGTAGCGATTAAAGCGACGCTGTTCGGTGCATACAAAATTCAATCAACACTAGTGCTCGGTTCTTTTCTTCGTTCGCGGCATAGTTCAAGCGCAAAGGTAGCAGATGCGTTTTTGGGTAGACCTAGCACGCGCTTTTATAAAATAACTTTAAACGGCCTATTCTTTTCAGATCGCCAATAGTGAGAAAAGGAGCTATTGCAGGCAGGCCGTATCGTACAATAGGGACACAAATTAGCTTGAATATATTTAGCGCTGCCTTCAGGTCGATGTCTCGAAGTTCGCCGAGAAACATGACAGTGACTGTTGCCCTGGCTAGTAGTATTACCTCGACATGTCTGCTTAAAGAAAGTCGTGGTGTTAATGTAACGCTGAAATAAGGAAATTGAGTGACAATCTTCAATGCAGTGCCATTCATTATGATGCGGCGGTCGGTTACGGCGTATGTCCCTTCTCGGCTGAAGCCAAGGACTTTTGGTTTGGTTATGTTGATTGTTAGCCTGTTCTCTTTGCACCAATTGGATGTTTTACTCAGGAAATACTGCAAATGTTCACGCGACCTCGCGAAGATGACTAGATCATCTTCGTAGAAGACGTGCGGAGCTTTTCCTTTGCGTAGAAGATCCGATGAGGTTGCTATGTACATTATAAAAAGAAACGGTCAAGCAGAATCTCCTTGGGCCAATCCTACCGTTTGCGTTATGATGTCGTTGACGTAATGATATTCGTTCTTAACTATTATGGAGTTATGATGAAGCATGTCCCGGACAATGTACATTGCTCCGCGTATTAAGAAGTTGTTACGGAGTAGCTTTAAAAATCGGTCCCTTGGGACAGAGTCAAACGCGGTCTTAATATCTATAAATGTGGTATACGTATTTTTTTACTTTTTCGACGTCGTTCCACATAGTCCAGCAGGAAGTTGACATCAAATTCGGGCTATCGCCCGGGGAGGAATCGTGGTACTCAAAGGGTAGCTTTTCTTTAGCGCTTTTATATAAACTTGGCACTGCGAATGATGTAAGTATTTTGTACAGGGTCCTCATCAGTGCGATTCCTCGGAATTTGTCTATGCACTAAACCAATATAGTGGGTCATACAGTCGACTAATATGCAAACAAAAACGTTAAGTCGTTTAAGCACGTGTGCGAATATATATCTGTAATTTGAAGTTTTAAAATTTCTACCAGATTTAATACATTAAAGGGTTGATTGTATCAATATCAGTCTTGTAGGTAATCCAAAATATTATTTTTGCATATGCGAAATGCACATATATGCGTTGATTTGTAATTATGGTCATCTGTTATATGGAGTTTGTGCTTCTCTTAATCTGCTGATTTGAAGGTTTGCGTTACAATTTTTTCAACTTAAGGTTTCATTTTTGTTTGGTCTTCATGAGAGTAAGTAGACCTGAAATGATTACGTTTTGTTATATATATATATATATATACATATATATATATATATATATATATATATATATATATATATATATATATATAACATACAGGGTCTTTCAGCAAGATTTAGAAAGCGACATAGAGAATTGTAGAGCTCGTTAAAGTAAATAATTTTTTCAGTGGAACATGGTCTCTGAAATGTCTTGATTTAGAATGAGAGTCGTATTTCTAAAATCAGTAACACTGGCGTCAGTAACCAGTCCTCCTATACAGAAACTAAGCACATCGCCGTGTTCGTGAGAATTCTCCTAAAGAACACACAACGCCGGCCAGAAGATGTGGCATGGTCGTTTAGCACAGAATTAAAAAAATATATATACATTTATTGCAAATCCGGTATCTATCTCTACAACATAGACCATTCCAGTTGTTCGTGGTCATCATCGTTCAAGCAATATAGATGCCAATTAACATCCGCAAACATATATTTTGCACTTAGAAAGATGATTGTTGAAGGTCTCCGTTCTCGGTAAAGCAAACGTCGTTCTAAGCTCCCACAAAACGGTGGAGTACTACCACTTTTTTAAACTGGCCTTAATTGTGTCGAGTACTCTTAAGTTCCCTCTGGATAAGTGGGGCTATGAAACTTGTGTTCCGTAAGGCCGATGCAAGCTTTAAATTAAAAGACTGAGAGCGACGTCCAACGACAGCCTATGAGGATACTACGAAACGGCAGTATGCCCTTGCAAGCTATTTTCTCAATATGTTTGATAAAATTTATTCCTCGCATTGAAAATACTATTCCGAGATATGAAAAATGCTGAACACATTCCATTGGTGCTTTTAATTAATTTATCATTAAATAGTTAAGGTCGACAAACTTTTGCAGTGATGCAAACGATTGTTGCAGGTAAGATCGACTCCAGGATTAGAGAACATGGTCATTGGCGTGTAGCCTTTCCTGGCGACGCCTTTGTTATCGTATCCACGATATCAATAGGGCGAGCCAGCTTCCGTATTTTACAGCTTTGGATGCCCATTGCCACCATTCGGAGACACGCGTTAGGGTACAACTGGAGACCGTAGAAGAGCTGGGAAACATGTGTCAAAAATGACCACCTAGTTTTTCACGTGATACTTGACATGCTGTTGTGCGCGTGACAGATCGTAGCCATTTGTGTGCATACAACTCGGATTCTGAAAAGCTTGTTTTGTGCTTTTGGGTTCCACTTTCATAAAGCCGAATGTGAGTACGCTTGCATAATATATCACGTGCTGTATAGCCTTTGACATTCAGGGTGTTAGCTACAGAGATAACCTCTTGCAAGAGTTCTAGTAAACAGGTTGAGTCAATCGTAGCGTTTAATTGTTACCGCCATTAGCCTGCGGCCTGATGATGTACTCTGAGCGACATTGAAACTGGAAGGTCTCGTTTGGTAACGAAAACCAGAGTGTTTATTTGCGGACCGCTGTAATTGATCCTATCATGCGAGGATATTTAGTATATTTATATATATACTATTCATACCTAATATATATATATATATATATATATATATATATATATATATATATATATATATATATACTATACATATACTGCATAGAAGAGTATATACATTTTAGAATTAACTGGTACAATGCATGATGCACGTCGGGCGCCAGTGCTAACGCCACGGTAGCGTACGACTTACAAACCAACTAAAATCGAGTCGTCCTCTACCCCTTGTCCGGGGCTGCCGCAGTACTGCTGTCCGAGATATTTGCTTCCGAGATAAATTTTCGGAATATTCTCATCGTTGTCTTTGGGGAGCTCTTTAAAACCATGAGATGTTAATGGACGTCTCGGTATTATGCTCCGGGAGAAAATCTCTCACTTAATACTTTTTTTTAAAGGACTAACTGGAAAATGCACACGCGGACACCACCGCAGGGAACTCGCCTGCAAGTGTGGGCCGGTAGTGTGGGGCTCCAACCAACTAAAAACCAGTCATGTCCTAATCCCCGCAATCGATCGGGAACTGCATAAGCATAACTTTAAACGATCGAAGGGGGAGAGTAGCATTTAGCTATCCCGCGATGCTCCGCGGGATGACGTCGTGCAGTAACGGTTTTTCTTCTCCTTGGCGCGCAGAATGTCTTCCCTAGTGCAAGCAATGCTGGTCCAGTCGTCGCTTGACTTAACCATAAGCTGTATGATCGTTTTAAGGGTGCCGTCGTCAGCCCTAGGTAGACCCGCACGGTGTTCACTCAGTACTGTAAGAGGAACAGCGTCGAGCAGTGTTTTACATCGTCAGCCTTTTCTGAGTTGCGTATGCGGCATAAGGGGGGGGGGCAGTGTTATCAATGCGGTGTAGGTATTGCTGAAAAGAGCTACCGTGGCTTGTTTGCAGTTGCTCTAGAGAGTAGGTGAACGAGCCGTAATAAGGTTCAGTATCCAGGGTGGCCCGATGCTCGTTCTTTTACTCTTAGGTCCAAGGGGACCTGTCTAGAGGGGACGTCGTGCGACTTGCCCGAACGATCGTAAGCGCCAAATGTCTCTGCGTCATGTTGAGGAACTAGCGTGCTGTGGCCCTGGCAATCGTGTGCTCCGAGAGGGGTCGGCATATGGCATGTTGCTATCAACTACTGAAAACTAAAAGGCGGTGCCGGGAGTCGGTTGCTCATGTAGCCCATTGGGAGGAAAGTTGCAGGAGAATTGCTGAGGCTTTGGCAGCTTTTTTGCTGATAGAACTGCAACTAACATCTGATTTGGCTCATACAAAGTGTTCTTGTAAAAGCCTTATTCAGGATCCTGTCCAGGTACTTAGCCATCGGTGTAAGTGAATTATTGGGTGTCCTTCCAGGCGTACGATTAGATTCTGTAAAGGGAACTGTTTCTGCCAAGTCTGCCTTTGTCTGTTTCCTCAAGCAGATCCTTGCAGAGATCGTCACGGGCGGTGACGATCAGCGCCAGGTCGTCTGCGTAGGCGACGGAATAGATTCCCGGGGATGTGGGAGCCTAAGGACTCTATCTTAGGTTTTATACCATGGGGTTGGTCCCAGTATGCATCCCTGGTAGACTCCGACTGTGACTGCATAGTCTACGCCCTCTAGGTAGATGCATTTTCGATCTGTTTGGCAACGAGTTTTGCAGTGCCTCACGCACTTACATAAGGTTGAGCCCTTTATGTATAGCTTACATAAAGCATCCGTTAAAATATATATAACAGTGACGTACTTGCTGCAGTATTTACATTGCCACCTGCCATTATTAATTGTTTATATCCTCGCGCTATGTTTCCACCCTATATATATATATATATATATATATATTGTTGTATGTAGATGTTCGGTCTCTTGGGTGAAACTTTAAGGTACGTTGCAAATAAGGGGGTACGCTTATTTACATACGTTTGTCTACAAGTGCTTTATATATGCCGTCCCATTAAAGCGTGCTAAACGCGTTTTTGACATCTAAGAAGATAGCCAGACGTTCCGCAGCATTTGCAGAGGGAATTTGTACCTAGACGAACAGAATGTAGTTTCTAGAACTTCCTGGATATCATCAAAAATGTATTACTGCTTTGACAAACATGATTTTCCACTATTCATAAGCGCACGTTCTACGCACCAAAACGACTGATCGATTACAGCTAAACATCGTAGCAGCATTTAGAGTTAACAGTGCAACTTTTGATGTGGCTGGTGGCTATGGCGAACGCTCAAGTGTGTCAATAACTTTACTCCGTAGTTAATTTTCAACAACACCTACAGTGCCTTCTAAATATAGTCTAGTTAAGACATCTAGCTGAATTGCTTGCCGAGAAACGCGGCCACAGAGAAAAAGCGATTGCGCAGCGAACTACCGTCAGGAAGGTCGCGGCCTGTTCAAATCCCGGCATTTTTTTTTAAATAAAAAGCAGCACGCATTAAATTACCACCGCAACAACCAACAGCTTCTAAAATGACAAGTGCAACAAGAGAGAAGAGAAGCTCCTACCAGCCGTCAGCCAGACCCTCGCACAGCAAAATTCTGATGGGTGCAGGTCAGCCCAGCGTAGGTAACCCACTGAGCGGCAGTATTTAGCCTCGGGTTCATTCGGCGCTAGGACGGCGCTGACAGGGTGCTCGCCGACGTACTCGCAAAGATGTTTAAAAAAAGTATGCTTATTAAAGGACAGCTAGGTGACTTACGCAGGAGAGTTAACACATATTTACTTTTACGACCAGTCTTCCGACCTGTCGAGATGCAGACCACGCGCTTCGTCAAGGCCCGTTGCGGTGCAGCGGCTCACAGTGATGAATATGCAATACAAACAGGGCTAGAAATTATAAACGAGGCTGATGCTATACTTGAGGTTGTTTTGCAATCCCGGGACAAATGATTGCTTGCACTTCAGAAAGGTTGAAGTTATTTCTGGGATTGCGAGGATTAATACGCTGGGGGAGCCAAATTAACCATTTATGTAATCCCGGTTTTACATAAAGAGTGCAAGGCAACCAACGATGCCGTAAAGTGCTCTGCGATGGAGGCTCGATTAAATATCAGCTTCTCACCAAGACCCAGAAGCCAATGCATCGATCAAAGCTACTATGACATACGATGACGGGGCTGTTACTTATAATGCGGCTTGCAACGTGGCCGCTATTTTGGAACTACCGTCAACAAAAAGGCAGAGAAAGAGCTAGAGGCCATTACCGGTCAGGAAGAAAGGCAGCATTAAAGTCAACTAGAATGTTACCTCAAAGGTGACGCGGGCTCCGTTCCCACCCAACTTAATCTGCATATGAAAGTTATTCAAGGAAGCTATAAGGGAGTTGAAGGCGGCAACCGAAGTCAAGAGGAACACTCAGAAGAACTCGGCACGACGCTTCGACCTGTACAACCGCAACTTTCGTTCCAGGGGCCGATTGCTCGAATTAGGGGTGCGCCAGTCGAATTGTGCGAGCATACGGAAAGTGCTTTCGATCGTCCTAAACAGCGCAGGTTACGTTATTGTCCTTTTAACAAAGACGTTTACTACTGAGCGTTTCAATGTTAATCGATACTACCCGCGCTACTGCCCAGCTTTAAAGCGTTCGCACGTCCGGCCAACAGAAAAAGTTTCTCTGCTGATCGGCTCCCGTCGCAAACAGGCGAGGATTTTTCTGACCGAAGACAACGTCATATTCCTTAGCGCCTTTTAATTATATTTTATTGGGATGTACAGTAGTGCGGCAGAGACTCCGTTGAGGAGATTTTAGAGAAGCTTGGCCGCGCCGTTGCGATTATTTCGACTGGTGTACCAGTGCTTAATGCTGCTGACTCCACCCGAACAATGGCAGTTTTTCAGGCTCTTGACGAGTATGGATTTTAGATATGCACAACTCCGCTGCCGATAACGAGTCACTCTGATAGCGGCGGGCTTCGCGATTATCCACAGAGGAGTAGGTCCTCATAAGTCGATATATTTGCTTACTCAGGTCCTGAGGGAGACGTCGAATACGACCGACAAGTAACTGGCTTTGTACTGACTTGACTTTAAAAAAACATGTGCAAGTTTATTTAATAGTGCGCCGAGACGCCCGATATATGCATCGACGTAAATAAGTTACGCATGGAGATTTGCACGTGGCACCCAACCACGTGCTGGAACTGTCCGGGGTTATACCGCTGTCGTGTGAATTATACAACGATAAAAATACGATAAACATTACAGCGATATATAAAAACGATAAATACAACGATATATAAAAACGATACAATGATATATTAAATAAACATTACAACGATGTATAGCACACCTGTGGTTATACCGCTGTCGGGCGGATATGAGCGTTTGCTATCCCAATAGACAGATACTCTATTTTCTCTTATGGAAGTTGAAAATGCGATTAAGAAGTTGATTAATAAGAACCCCTTCGGACCCGACCTCGATCAGGATGAACAAAATAAGACGGCGGCCTTTATATCGCCCCGTGGCACGCCACTCTCTAAAGAGCGCTTAGAAACCGATGAAATTGCAGCAACCTGGTCGAAATGCTTGCTTTAGGTCATCCCTGAAGGCAGAGGTGACTTTTTCTGTCCATCCACTTGCCTTTCTGGTGTACTCGCTTAGATTCTATCTCGAGGTATTACGATGAATCACTCTTAGGGAACAGTATGGAATTTGCGCGAGACGCTTGACAATGACCGCTTCCGCTTTAGAAGCTTTTAGGCGACGTAAGTACTCCGTCACCGTCAGACACAAAACCTTGTACCCTGTATTTGTATAACGCTTCTATTTACAGTCTATCAAAGTGCTGGGGTCTCTATTGAGCCTTATGAATGACCAGTATCCCTGCGATCGCATTACTCTCTATGCCGATGACCTTGTGTTATCAAGTAGAGTGTTATGGACCTAAAAAGATCTCTGAGTTATTATGGACCTAAAAATATATCTGAGAATGCTGAGACATATGACGAGCACAACGGTTTAACGGTTAACGTGTCGAATGCAAAGACTATAAAAGTTCAGATCCGGGGGGGGGGGGGGGGGCTTTGCTTATGTAGTGCTTATGTAGAATTTATTTAGGAGTTTACTTATCTGGGTATTGATACGGTGATATTTTCCGTTTATACTTGTACAACATACTCTATATATATGTTCAAGAAAAACGAAATGAGCGATATGAGAGCGATTGCCGTTTTCGAGACTTAATGAACACGTATAATGTAATGTAACTGAACCAAACCCGAAAAATTATGTAATTGTAGATATACATATATCGGTGCTTCAGCTATATGTAGCGCTTTGCTGTCGGGCTCAGAGACCTTGCGGGTTTTCCGACAGCGCCTCTTTGTATTCCAGCTGTTGTGCTCATCGTCCGGTGACTATATACTCAGCTGTTTTGGGTATGCAGGAAAACATACTTATAGGGCAGTGAGCCGAGGGGGCCTTAATATTGTTTGGTAAGCTTCGGTATAATCGTCAAACGTGCCGTTTTCCTCGACTTAGTATCCACTGGCAAGCATTTAATATACGATGTGTTTCGATACCTTTGTGTGGTCCTGGAAAGGTATGCGTGCTGCTTGTAGGAAACTTGCATTGCGGCCCGGTGCTTTTCTTGGCCGTATGCGTTCAGCCATGATTCTGATAATTTACATATATATATATATATATTTATATATATATATATATATATATAATATATATATATATATATATATATATATATATATATATATATATATATATATATATATATATATATATCCTACGCACGCTAAATTACTTCAAACTCTACCCTACTTCGGAATTGGAGAACGCATACTAAACTGGCTCACTGCCTTTCTCCGAGACAAAACTTTCCGGGTGCGCGTTAATGGACAGTATTCTACGATGGGTCGAGTGTCATCCGGCTGTCCGCAAGGAACTTTTCTCAGACCATTGATGTATATCCTATACTTCGATTTACTTAAATATATAATTCCACAAGGAATTGAAGCTAATGTATACGCTAATGATGTGAAACTTTACAGTCAATCCCGCACTGTAGAGGACAGATGCCGTCTTCAGACAATGTTAGGCGCCTTCAAGAACTGGGCGGACGCCCTTGATTTGGATCTGTACATCCATAAATGTGGTGTTCTGCATTTTGGATATGGAAATGCAAGACACCCTTATAAGACTGGAGGTCAGCTAATTGTACAAACTTCAAGTTGTAGAAGATCTAGGAGTCTTTACGAGCAACAAATGAAGGTACTTCGAACATGTGACTGATGTTGTCACAAGGGCTTCTTAACGTGCAAATTGGATCTTCCGATCATTTGCTGTACGCTCTCTTGAGCTGCACGTTCAATTATATACTGCATACGTACTGCCACTACTGACACATGCAGCACTGGCGTGGTTTCCGGGTCTAAGTAAGGACAATGCTTGTCTGAAACGAGTGGAACGGAAATTCACGAAACGGGTTGCATTTTGCTGCCACGTTGACCGTTGCCATGTCGAAGTTCCCCACACAATTGGCGTGATTAAGAAGCTTGGGCAAAGGATGCTGTTCCAGCTGAGACAGAACCCGCGTCTATTCAACAAACTGTTCGTTGAAAAGCTAACGACAACGCGTTAGGCTAGCAACATGGTTCCTGAGTTCATCGCACGGAAGCGCTACATCAGCGGCCTATACTCATGGAGGATCTTTAGGCATATTCATCAGTGTTAGGAACCGCCAACACCCTGCACTACATGCATATTATGACTACATATTGATCACATGACATACATGCATATATGCAAATGTATGTTTTTCTTTCTACTCTGAATAAAGCGTTTCAGTGTTATATATATACATATATAGTGATCAAGCAGTGTTCCGAAACACTGTGTAAACGTTATACCGTCCATTTCTCGGCGGACGTGAGGAGATGAACCCCCTCCGGGAAGGCCCTCGATGCCAATAACAGAAAAACACATTGAAAGCTCGTGATATCGTACACAACAATCGTCGAATCTCTATCAGGGAGATCGCTAAGGACTTTAAGATATCTTAAGGATCAGTTTGAAAATCGATATCTTATGCGTTCGAAGACTAGCAGATAAATCCGTTCGAAAAATGTTGAATGTTTAGCAAATTAATTTATTCGACTACAAGGAAAACATCTTCAACGATTTTCTTTTACCTGTTTCTAGAAAATATTGCGCAAAAACGTCCGACGCAAAACGTCTGAACTATAGGCAAACAACTCTTAGATCCCCCGTCTTGCAACAACGTACTGGCGCACACATCAATGCCTGTTCGAATTATTTTATGAAAAATTCGATTTCTATACTTCCGCAACCTCTTTTTCAATATATCCGGCTCAGTATAATTTTTCCTGTTTTTCACGGATACAAATTAAAAAGACGACGTTTCAAGACTATAGATGATATAGAAAAAACATTGCAGAATCAACTCAACTCGATTCCAAAAGACGCGTTTAAAAATGTTTTGTAGAGTAGAAGAGAAGGAGGTCCAAGTGCATTGCAGCGGGTTGGAGCTATTTCGAAGGAAATAACAACAGTTTGGAAGATTAAATAGATATTCTTTCTTTAAAATAATGTACACGAACTGTTAGGTCCGCACTCGCATTTATATATATATATATAAATATATTTTTTTTAATATTCTGATACAGCGGCACGTGCCCCTGTGGCACTCAGACCCTCAGCCAGAAATACTTGATATATATATATATATATATATATATATATATATATATATATATATATATATTGGTATGAAGTAGCCAATCAGAGTAAGACGTGCCTTGCAATTTACTTGGCCAACTAAGTGGCCCTCATCGTGATATTAGACGTCGTCGTCTTCATCATCACCATCATCATCCTAACGTCGGAGTACTCGCTGCACGAAGCCGAAGCCGTGATCGGCCGAGAAACAATTCTTTCTGTCGTCGTTTTTATTGCTCTGTAGCAACATTGTCGTTACTCTTGTTGTTTGTTGGTATTGTTGCTGCTTCTGCTGTTGTTGTTGCTACTGTTGTTGTTGTTGTTGCTGTTGTTGTTGTTGCTGTTCTGCCTTCGCCGATCGGTGCTACATCGGTAGCATTTGCCGATGTTCTAATTACCGACCACGGGAACATTGCCGCTAGCGAAATGGTAGGGCATACTTAAATGTTTGGGCCTGCTTCGGCACACTTAGTGTTGCAACTACCACTTTTGGTGCTGCTGCTGCTGTGCTGCTACTACGAAGATTGTTGCTAGCCATGATGCTGTTTGTTCCACGCTCGTGGCTCCTTTCGGTCAAAGCCTGGCGGCTAAGTAGATGTAGACGCATTGAGGAAATGCCAGAGCGAATGGCTTTTCTTTCTACCCGAGCTGTTTCTGCTGTTGCTGCCGCTGCTGCCGCTGCGGCAGGTCTTGTTCGGTTTTCGTCCCGTGGTCGTCGCTGTTGTTCACTTATTTATTTGTTTAGTCTAATAAGGATACACGTTTGATTATATGATGATTATTATTAGTATTATTAGTATCTGTTTGTACTTCTGATCATGGCGTCGCGTCGGCGTACGGCTAATTCCAGTCAGTTCATTCGGCCACTCCGTGTACCGTATGTATATATATATATATATATATATATATGCTCTGGCTGTATTTGATCTGGCTGTATGCGTGCGTGTATTCGCATTCGTCGGTCTTGTGGCTAGAAACGTGCAGTTTTCTGTCTGTATGTCTGTTTGTTCGTCCGTCCGTCCATCCGTCCGCCTATTCTGCTTGTCTATCATCTTGAGGCGTCATTAAGCTCTGCACATACGCACACACGCTCATGGTGATTTGTTGCTGATGGACACTGTTGGACACTTGCGAACAACTTACCCGCACTTAGTGCCTATGACCACTGTGACTGAGGCACAGACGCTACAAAGTGCCCTCGAGCGACCCACAGCTGGACTGGTGTTGTTGTGTTCGTGAGCAATGAGCAACGCTGATGACAGCTAACTCGAATCGGTACTACATCACACGTTCATGATTCGTCATCTGAATTATTGCCAAAGTCGAGCTCGCGTTGCGGCTTACGGCGGCCCCTATCCCGAGCCACGATGATTTGTATCACTGCACATGCAATCACAGCTGATGTGGCTGTTGAACGACTACAGAACCAACTAATATAAGCTAATAACGACAACAGTACCAACAATAACGGCAACGGCGTCGACAATCACATCAACATTGGCAACAACAGCAACAATGACAACGTTGCCAACAACATCGGCGACAACAACAACAACAACATTGACAACAAAACACAACAACAACGACTGTAATCAGTAAATATGCTTCAAACGTGTAATGTCTCTCTTTATCTGCGCATCAATTCGCGGTATACTATTTTTCTGCGAAAGCTATGCGATCTTCTTCCATTGCAACAACAATGACTACGGATGCTAGGTTTAAATACACTAGCAGTGTGTACCTGCACTGTAGCGGTTTACTTTGGTTAGCATAGCGCATTCTGATGATATGGCACTTCACGGATGCCAAGGTGACAACGTTGACATTGAGGTATTGACCTATTAGAAAGTTAGTCCACAGTCGGGTCGTACACGAAACGCCTGCAGTCTTCTCCCGTATGTTTCCACATAAGACTTGGTCAACTAAAGCCACGATCAGAAACAGAGAGAGAGATAGAGGTACGTAGCAAGCGAGAGAAAGCGAGAGACTGATTTGGAAATCAAGAGAAGAAATACGGGTTGACAACGACGACACCGACTAAGTTGGCTGTAGCGAACTCACCGTTGTCCTCAACGAAACGGGACCACTCGAAACTAATCCAGCCAGAAGTACTATACTATATTAGGCGGCTAACACACAGACACACAGCGAAATAGAGAGAGAGAAGGCAAGAGAGAGCAAACAAAAGGAGGCTTCGCGCAATCTAGAAGTCTATGTGCGGCGCGAATAGAGAGATACGGCGAATATCATCGTATAGCAAGTGAGACAGCTCCCGCTCCGAAAACGTTAACGGAGAACGCGCTACACAACCGGGACGCTTGAGGTCGTTGAGCGCTTGAACTCACTTCTCATATCTATCTAGGCTAGCGCTCTCTACCTGAGGCTGTGAAGAAGAAGGTGTAGACCATAGGAGATGGGAAGAAAACTCGCGAGAGAGGCGACAAAGGAGCGGCGACCACCGCAGCGCGTTGAGCAAAAGTGCCAAATGGGGCCAAAGTGGCTACACTGCCGGGTCAAGAAGGGTGGTGGTGGTGAAAGACGGGTTGTCCCTGCGATCGTACCGCTGGGCTTCTCACGACCGCTACTGATTCGGCTATTGTTGCCACTACTACCGTCCCTAGTGCGGGCTACTTACTTTTAGGTCTCAATACGGACACGAGTGAGTTCACGGCCAACCGCCGATCGCTTCGGTTGGCGAAGTCTCGACGTTGATTCTTCGTTTTGGCGGATTCGCACGTCCCGCTCGCTACAATGGACGGTGTTACCGCAAGATCATGGTCATTTTTTCTCTCACTCGCTCTTAAGCTAGTTTTGCATCGTTTATATATATCTATAAATATAGCCCTTGAAAAGGCGCTCGTCGAGGATCATGGATCCTAGTGTTTGGTAAAAAAATTGCGTTATTTAGCTTGCAAACAAAAATAACCGCTGCACAAAGTCGAGCAGCCATAAGGGCAGGTTAAAGACGGCTTTGATTTCCGTTTTGGCGGATTTCCACGTCGTTTCCTCTATAATGGATAATTTTTCGAACAATTTCTCTTTAGCGAGTTTTTGACCGTTTTGGGCACCCAATGTATGCCTATAAGTATGTATGCCCTCTCAAAAACCAAATCAAAGTAAAACCGCAAAAAGTCGAGCAAACTCAATAGCAACTTAGAAAAGGCAGGTGAAGTAATCTCTAGAAGACAGTAAGGATTTTAGTAAGTTTGTGAGTCCTATCGTACCGTGGCTCTAACAATGATGCCCGGTGTGCATCGAGCATTTTACCATTCCATCTCTATAAAATGTAAAAAAAGATATGGAAAAAAAAAAAAAAAATATATATATATATATATATATATATATATATAGCCAAAATCGATCTTTTTGAGCTGAACAGTAGTCATTGATAACACCACATGTACGTCATCATCGGATGCATCCGTCGCCGACTAAATTCTACAATGTCGTTTCAGCTTTTCCGAGCTGTACAGCTAAACAGGGAGAGATAGACGGAGATATAAGACGAGCTTAAAAGCGGGGACAACACACAGTGAGGAGGAGATATAAGAAACTAAATAAACACAAAAGGACGAACGATCGTCACGCCGGCCAGACAGATATGCAAACGGACAGGGTGAGGTTGCTTTGGGTATAATATGTAAGACGTTTCCGATTTTCGATGTCGATGCCGATGTCATCTATTCCAATGGCGATAAGCCACGCTATTCTGCGTTATCATTCATTATCGTCGGTGTGCTTCATCGTGACAAGTTGGCGCTTTCGTTGCATACGTTGTTGTCTACTTTATCTGTCCACTCGTCTGTCACTCAAATTTGGCGCCGACCGAAAATCCGCCGATCAACTGGGTGGCGCTAATGGTCAAGGCGCTGGCCCATGCGTGAGGACCGTGAGGTGTGATGATGGCCTGTGACCGCCTGCCCGTAGGCGAATTGCAGCGAATACTCGTATGGCGAACCGTTGCGGTAGCTCCTGCTCTGGCCCAGCGTGAAGTCGTCGTGTGAAGGCTCGTCAAATCGAAGGCACGCATACCAATGTCTCTCTCTCTCTCTCCCTCCTGCCCCCCACCTGTTGCTTTCGCTTGTAAGCAAAGAATGCCGCAAAGAATCTGCCGTCATCACCGTTATCGCCGCCCGTGTCGTCGGCGTTGACCGTGACCAAATCACTACCGCTTTCGTATCATCATCATTACCTTTTGCCATCAACCTATTCTAGTTAGCATTTCGGTAGCCGGTGAGCGCTACAAAGCGTTGCAGAGCTACGTAGAAAATGGGAGATAGCTAGTCTTTGTCACCAAGCGAATTTGCAAAGCCAACCTGCAAAGACTCCCCTTTTCCCTACTGCAAATGCGAGCGAGTCTGCAAAGCAAATTTGTCATTGTGTTCATAGTGTGCACGCAATAGCATGCGAATACGAACATGCGAAGGTACTTAGGCTTGGATTGCTTAGTTACCGGCATCCAACTTCCGTTGTATATCCAAAAAATGCATTAGTTCTCTCTGAAAAAACCTTTAACCTCGCACTAAGACCTATCGCGCAATTCATCGGTGCTTCTATCCCAAGCATGACACGTTCTGCCATGATTTCAGTGCATTCTACATCTACCGGTTTGCATAATCTGCCACAATTTTGACCCCTTTACACCACTGCTACAAAGTTTTCCTCTATTATTCCAATTCCAATTTCTATAATTTCAGCTCTCGTAAATTCTGAGTTCCTTTCCTCCCACCTGGCCTGACCCATTTCTCACTTTTCTTTGCTGGTGCGTGACATTTGTCGAAGCCCCCCGCCCCAGATTAAACGGTTATACGGTCCAGGTTTCCGTCAAAATCAGAATATCCAGTTCTAAAAGTGCTTCCGCGCCTAGCAGTTCCAGTGCTCTGATTCTTAGGCCCAGTTTTTTTTCCGAACGTCGCCGAGTCTTCGATCCACGAGCTGTACTACTGACGTTATCGTTGTCATCTTTATTAGGCGTCTCTTGTGCTGTTCCGCTGACTGCTCTACTTCAGCAGCTCTGGCAGGCAGACTTGGGTCTGCAAGCCTAGGGTTGCTTCAGAAAAGGAAAGTTTCCTCCATTAAAACTCTTAATGATTTTATCAGTAAGCTTATTTATTTCATAAAGGATCCTCCGTTTGGAGTACTCGCCGGGCACGTCATGATGCTCTAGTTGGAGCAGGAGAAAGTGAGGGTGCTGCAGTTTCTTTGGCATTGCCGCGGAAAGCCAGCTGAATCGAATTGGTCGGCGAGCTAACGCCTACTGAGTTAGTTTGTGGCTGTGCCGTTATCCGGCTCACTGCGCGCCCTACGATAGGCAGTACGGATTTTACGACCTACGTAAAAATAGTTATCGTGATAGTGTCTTGTCTTAGAGTGTTAGAGTTCAGGTCTGCGGGCAACTTCTTCTTCCGTACCACCTGTTGACAGTTGTGCTGATAGGCCTGGATGTTGTGACGAGGCCGGCGTGGGTTTGATGCAGTCAGCGTCCGCTGTATGCGTCGTGGTCGGGGAACACGAATTCCATTTTGGAACGCCGCCGCGTTTGTTGAACGAAGTTGTCTGACGGGTTCGAGCCTTCGACCGCCAGCAGAGCTTTACCTGCGATGCAGAATGACCTTCCAACGCTATTTTCGCGGCGGACCTCTTCAGAATCTACATCCTATGGGGCTCTAGGAAAAGGATTCCCATGTTGCTTCCTGTAAACCTGGACAATTGCAGTAGCGCTCAAGCAGGCTTTATTAAGGCGACCAGTGGACCATCAGGGTCTGCATAATGGACTGGTCAAAAAACGCTTGCATGTGATCCAGGCTATAACATCTGTGCTAGTGTACAGGCTCTCTGTAAACAAGCACTACGTGGGTCTTTAGGCCTATAATTGCCTCGTATGGGAAGTTTGCTCCATTGAAAGTCGAAATGGCCTTATCAGTGGGCTTAATAATCCCGGATAGGGGACCCTTTCGGCGTTCAAGGGCCGTCTTTCCAACATCACTCAATATGACAAGAATGGTGTTTTCCGAAATAGAAGTGTGTATGGCGCGCTTAGCCTGTTCCTCGTATTTTTCCTCCATCTCGGGAAGCCTGCATCAATCTTCCCTCCGATTTCTCTGATCTTAAGGATAGTTTCGAAGTTGCCTGCATCGCCTTTCCCGTAAGTGCGTGATGTTTTCACGCGGGACGGGAACAGTCATAATAAAAAAAAATTTACATCATTACTAATAATAATTACCAACTAAATAGCAGTGTATTTGAATAACAGCGTAATAAATAACAGCGTAAATGAGTAAAGTGTGTTAACGTGATTTATAAACCTCCTATCATCTAGCACGTGGCCGGGTTAAACATTCAGCCACGAAAAACAAATAGCAGTAATCTGTCATTTCATTTACTTTCTATTCGTCGGTACAGATTAGATATGATTCAGTTTGTATATCATTACGGCAAACTGTACAAACGTAGTAATTTCAGACAAAAACATAAATATGACTTTTTGTGCACTAGTATGCATATTATTGCTGAACACAGCTAATAAAACTACCACCATACCTAGACTGTTACACTGACGTATCAACCCGATCCGTTAACCCTTTCCTAATAATCTATTATTCATCTTCGTTCTCTTTGTTTTCGAACAGTAACCAATCCCCATCACGCAACCAAACGTTCTAGACGTGAAAATAAGCGGTGTCAGCTGTTATGGCGGTACGCTTATATATATATATATATATATATATATATAGTCGCAAAAAGCAAAATATTTTCTGCGACTACATCGTGATAGGAATTCTGTGATGAGAAGCAGCGATGCCCAGAAAACGAATAAAAAGTCTATCTATAAACGCTTCGTCGTCGAGATTCGATCGAATGAGAACAACGGACCGCAAGGCCGGCCGACACGCAATGGTCTGGCGTGGAAAATCCAAACGACTGTTGTCCATCCCTTGCCTCGCAGAAGGTGGCTGATCATAATTTAGCAAACGTCCGCCTTATCGGCAATACTTGCCTTCTAGTGTAGTTAGTATAGTTAACGTCAGTTTGCGCTTGCTCGAATGAGGCCAGGTAGACGAGCAGCAAGTACCCGTCACGCCTCATACGGCCCATGTCGACGTTGTCGACGTCTAATCGAAACGGATAATTCAACATTCTTATTGTCAGGCTGGTCACAAGTGGACGTTTAGAAACAGCTAGCCCAGTACACAACAAAGATGCATATTTGTATTTGTCTAGTATATATATTTTTTTATATCTACCGAGAGACCGACACGAACGGCTCAGTACATAAGTTGCAAGACAAGCTAAAGTTTGCTTGAGCTATTTTAATGTAAATATATATATATATCAACTCAAATACAAAAAACTTTTGCTTGACTTGCAAGGAAAATTAAAGTGTATTTTAAGTTGAGCTTTTTTTTGATAATTATATATATATATATATATATATATATATATATATATATATATATATATATATATATATATATATATATATATATATATACTCAAATAAGGAAAGGCTATTTTCCTGCTGAATTAGGACATTCTGACAACCCTGACAAATGAGCGGAATGGAAAAATTCCAGCTCTAAGACAGGCGTTTTATGCAAGGATGATCTCTCACGTCGATTTTCTCACACGAGAAAATGAAAACGAGTTCTCCACTGAGGTCTAACTGAGGCAGCGATCAGTGTCTGCAGCTCCCTTGGGACAAGAGGCATCCAGACAACAGCAGTGGCCATCCCGACCACCGCTGAATTCACTCTTATAAAAAAACATTGAAGCAAGTTCTCATGCAATATCCAGGCATGACCCTGAAACGGTCGGAAAACAAAAGATATTTACGATCAAAAGAAAGGAAGACGTCTGACTTCACCTGCGCAGATGTCATGAAATCAGGTAATGCGTCCTATGCTGACGTCCTATGTGCTCTTAGAAACAACATTGACCCAGTAGGTTCAACAGGTTTCACAGAACAAAGGTATCATAATCCGAGATCTGATGTGTCCATCAAGCCTAAGTACATACAAAGGGCTTACTAAGAACGGAAAGCCCCAAAATGGCATTCACCATCGGCCCCCTAGAGAAAACCCGGACAGGCGACTACTCATGCGTTGGAAAATGCCCCGCTCCCCGAGAAGCCTAACGGCTCCTATGACAAGGACATATGGGGACTTTAATAAACCCGATGCCACATAGACAAAATGGTCTCAGCACTACAGTGTTTACTGTATCTGAACTTTAACCATACAGCACCCTATCCTGCTGCTTCAAATGAGGAGAACAAGGTTACATTGCAAATGGCTGCACCGTCTTTGTTAGGTACTATGTGTGTAACATAGAAGGGCACTATGCCGCTACGCTTTGTCAACCTGGATCCTACGCCAGCAACAAATTCTCTTCGATTAAGGTAATCCCCAGAAAGTAATTTTCCAACTTAGTCGGGTTAACCCACACACTTCTATTTATTAGCACTTCCGAACTCGCTAGACCTCAGCATGGGTAGCTGCAATTACCGAACGCCTATTGTGGGAGTTTTAGGTAATAACTTAGAGCCAATCTCAATTCAGAGAACCAGAATCGCGGGCAAACGTGTACGGGAAGAAAAAGCACCGGGCCCCGTACACATACTTTTAAAAAACCACCCAAAGTCTTTCAAACGCACACCAGCGAAGACTATCCTGAGTTTTGAAAAGCGACACTTATGATTCTTATAGCAATAAGATGACCCCTCGGCATAGCGCTCTCTAAGTATGCTCTTCTGTCTATATAAAGGTGAGCCCATTATCAACGGGCAACTAGTTACCGAAGTTGGAAAAATAACCAAGTAAATACCTACGAGGGCGTGGACTACGCGGTCAGAGCCTGAGTCTCTCAAGGATCCGTACTGAGACTAAAACCGTACAATTAATTAATCTACGATGAAGCCCTTAGGCTCTAACAATTCTCAGAAGTTTATTCCATCGCCTACGCAGATGATCTGGCACTGATCCTTACCGCCCGTAATGATGATCTGCTCGAAGGAACAGCCAACGGAGTCCTAGTGGATACCCGACAATAACTCCACACGTTAGGTCTCGAATTGGCTTTTCAAAAAACGAAATCACTTCTTCTAAACGGTCTAAAGCGCCCTCCACAGAATCCAAACTTACGCCTGGAAGGGCGTAAGTTAAAAAGGTAAAAAGGCCGCAGTAAGAAAAAAGACCAAAAAAGCTGCCAAAACCTCAACAGAGCTACTGTCCCGAAACGTAAGGCTAGAAAGTCCCGTGACATGCCAGACTCTTATAGAGCCACGCCTCATGGATCATAAATACTAGTTTATGGCAAGAATATTTGCAGAATTTGTCTCCGAGGCAAAAAAAGACCGCCCTAATCGAACAGGCTTAATGGCAGAATAACGTGGCCAGGTAGAGTAACAGTACAGACCCGACAACCCCCGACAGGAAGCAAAGAGGACGACTGGACTCCAGTGGGTTTGTGAGTCTCTCACTAACGTGTCTTAGCAACGACGTTCTATGTGCATCATGCACTTTACTAGTTAAACTCTATATATATATATACCCTAAACAAAGCGGATGCGTGATAGTCACAATACACACCCGCTAGGCACATTGGCTTTGCTAATCTTCCGCGATAGGTTTCACTTATATATATATATATATATATATATATATATATATATATATATATATATATATATATATACGTTTCGTCTATATTCACAGGGGACAATCGTTGGAGAGCAAGCGTTTTCCATCCATTTACGCTTTACACGTCTGAGGCTACAGACTTAACTTTCTTCTACTTGTTGTTTCTACGAAGTGTCAGTCGCGACAATTCGACGCAGTTCTAAGCGCAACGTAATCTCGTACGCGATTGCATTGATATATGCAGCATACTGTGGCTGATTGCGTTTGGGGGTGGTGCTTGTGCCGTTGTCACCGTCGTCATCATTGTTGATGCTGTTGTACTTATTGTTGTTGTTATTGTTGCCGTTGTTGGCTTAGTCATCAGCATCATCATTGTTGCCGTTGTTGGCTTAGTCATCAGCATCATCATTGTTGTCGTCGTTGTCATCGCCGTTGTTGTTGTTGTTTTCGGTGCTTTATTATTACGCGTTGCCGACGACGATCGAATTTATCTCGATCAACGGCAGACATAACGTCGGTAGAATTTATCATTTCTGGTGTCAGCATTTTGTGTGTATTTGGGCGGCCATTTGCCGAGACCACCGCGATCGAATAGCAGTAAGGATGGGCGGCCACCAGTTGCAGAGGTGCGATGGTGTCCGCACAGACGCGCAAAATGTTCTGCCGCAGCCCCAAACGAGTGGCTGCCAACTGGCTGCAAACTGGGAGCCAATATGATAATTGCCACCAAGCGCCAATAGCGACCAAATAGGCAACAACAAAAATCACTTTAATAACACATCGAAGCTGCAGCAGGAGCGACAGCAACATTAACAACAACGACAAAAGCGACAGAAAGCTAAAAAGCAAAAATATCTGCCATAGCACGACATTTACATTGTAATGCCAACAACACCACCGCTAACAATAACAACAGTGGCAAAAGTAGCAAAAAAAACAACAACAATAGCAACAACAATTGCAAAAGCGGCAAAAAACAACAATCATAATAGCGGCACAACAACAAAACGAAAACAACAACAGCGATAAAAACAGCGACAGCAACAATGACTATTGACCCCAGAAGACGAAGCTTAAACAGATATTGGCAAGGCAAACGTGTTAATAATATTTGTAAGCGTAACACCAGCAGAAATAGTAATACTAGAAATAACAGTACTAGTAGTAATCGCTGTAGGGAACCGAAAAAAGACAGGAGCAACATCGTACACAGTAGAAGAAACAGGGTTAAATTCGTAACAGCAGTATGTAGTAGAATCATCATCACCACCAATTTCGCCCCATCACCACCACAGCCAACAACAACAATAACAACAACAGCAAGAACAACAATAATAGCAGCAGAAATAGCATCGACAACAGTGACAATATCGATAAGCATACCAACTAAAATAGATGATCCCGTACGATGATTACAGAGTTCGAATTAATATACACACAGTAAATAAAAGCAAATTTATGTTAAACGCAATGTGGAGACCTGATATTTTTGTAGATTTGAATCACTTTATTAGAAGGCAATTTTTGCTCTACCTTTGCTAACGTAAAGTATGAATCGTTTCTTGTTCTCTGTCTCTCCCTTTATGCTATTTGCTTTTTATGACGACCGTCTGATTAGACTAAATACCAGACTGAACGGCGAGAGTGTAAATAGCTCTTCAAGCCTGAGCAATTGAGGGATAAAGGTGATGTTAGTTGTTTTAATGTTTTCCTATACTTTGCCGTATGTAAAAATGTATACAAAGGCGTACACACACTGTTGTTTCATTCGAAAGGCTGCATAATTCAACTATGGTTTCCTTTAATAACATGATATTATTGTAGGTGAGGACTTCCTAAAGTGACTAGGCAAAAAAGCGCAGACTGAAAGCGGATTGGAGTAACAATCGCAGGCGATCTGAGAGGTCATCTATCATTTCGTGACCGCCGCGTGCTAGACTGCGTCCTGTGTGTGTGTGACCTTTGTCTGTGGCGTTTGTAGTACTCGACATTCTCGTATCCCCCAGCGATCCCGCTTCGTCATCGTCTGACTCAAACAAGCCCCCCGAGACGGCTGCTTCTTCCTCGTTGGTCGGTTCGTTGGTTTCTGCCCGCGTTTGAGCGCGTTCCCTTAACGCGAGCCCGCGAACTCCAGAGGCAATTTTTCAGAGCAGAAGGGGAAAGCAGTTGGAGGGTTGGCTACTGATGACTTTCTTCGCGGGTCTGCGAATTCCCCGCCTCTCCTTTCTACTGGGTTGCTTTTTTTCTTGGTTCGGGTTGTTTTCGTTAAGCTCGCCGTTTTACCCCTTCAACCCTTCGTCGTCGTCGTTTGACTTAGTGGGTTGTCAGCTCGCCAGCAACGCGCGCTGACCCTATTCCGACACGGTAGTCTGCAACGACCTTATCTCTACGACATGTCTACCGTCACGGTTGGGAAAGCCATGTTGGCGGCGGGCATGGCAAGAGTCCCTTAGCAGTGCGGGCGCCATGCATTTGTCCTCCACATCCTATGAATAAGGAGAGAGGAGAAGGAGAGAACACGAACACGGGCGAGAAATATATAAAGGAAGAGATAGAAACAAAGGAAACTTGTCGAACCGGGTCGAATCTTCTATAACTCGCAGCGGTTAGTATTGATCCCATGTCCCGGCTGTCCTCCTCGGTACCCTGCCCAGATCAGGCCAGTCCAGCCCCGGCATCTTATTCCTCTACGCGACCGCCTACCCTGCTCTTGCTACGGATCTTCCGCGTGCTTAGCTGCTTTGCGTCACGAGAGTTCTCTTCCATAAATGACGCGCTCCTAAAACTCGTTCGCGATTATGGACCTCCCATATTTCGGTATTCACAATTTTATAGCAGCGCTTGTCAGAATAGTTCTGCCTTTTGTGGTTGCTAATCCTACTAATAGACGACGAAGTTCGCTATAATAAAGAATAGCAATAATTCCACGTTGTCCAATATTTTCATGATCACCATAAAGTGGACGAAACGCTAGACAACGAAATGTCGGTTGGTCATTCGTTGGCTCCTGCTTATACTTGGTTACATAGACATGGGCCCCAGTACAAACCATAACGACCAGCGAGTGGTGTCTGTGGCGGCATGGTCTGATTGCTAGTGCGCTAGTCATAGATGTCATCGGTGTCGTTGGTTCGATCCCAATAATTTCAAGCCTATATGGGACGGATAACAGTCTATAATTAAAAGCAACCTCCCTAAAAAATGTTTTTAATTTAAATGAGTGATGCTATTAGTAACTATTATTTTCGGAATGAAATTATTGACGTGAAGTTTTTTTCGGTACATAATAAAGCGCGTGAGAACATCCTTCATAAGCATGTGGCCAATGCGTTTAACGGCCATGCCGAATGCCACGGAGCCATTCTTCCTGCAGACGAGACGTGATAGCAATGCGGTCATCTTCGTTCTTAGATGGTATATATATATATATATATATATATATATACAATGATATTGGATTTCGTTAGACATCATTCTAAAGTAACTGACGAAAGGCAAGTGAATTGTGTCCCCTTAGTATTACTCTCATCGTGTACTTTTAAAGCGCATGTACACAGTTAGTCATTACCTACAGCGATTTAAGCGACCATAAACTGTCTAAATGTGTTAGCACAGAGAGACAGCAAGCGTGCATAATCATCTCTGACCACCTAGGCGGCATCCAAGCCCTCTAACATTTTCATCCTGTCACTCTAGTACGGATCTGCTCCTTTGCCCGCATAAGACAAATTATGTTGTATCTCTCTCTCTCTCTCTCTCTCTCTCTCTATATATATATATATATATATATATATATATATATATATATCTATCTATCTCCCGGTTCATCTCTCGGAACCTTTCTCTCTAATTCGCTGGGGGGTAATCATAGACATAATAATACCACTGATATGAATAACGAGATTAATCATAGTATTAACACTAATAGTGCTCATAGTGCAGACACCGCATAAGCATCGCAGCTACAGCGGTGTCTATTTTTATAAACGTTTATGACGACGGTGTGCCCCCCGCTATGGGGCTGAGCCGCCGTGGATTCGCCGTGCCTGCGCACTGTGGTCCCCACCACGATGGCCAGCCAACTTCATTTCGTGCGTGCAGAAGTGTCGCGCAAATGTGTGTCAATTTTTCACGGACTGCTGATCAGCTCGGCAATCACTCGAGAGGGCATTTATCTATCTCTCGTCGGTCCCATCCGCAGAACGTCCAGCGAGCAATCCTCGCCGGACGTGTAGTTAGACCGTTGCTAATCTCAGTGGCGTGTGTCGGGCGACCGCGATCGGAAGCCTCCACGATCCACGCTAATCCACCGACTGCGTTCGTTTGAACGCATGACGGTACGTTAAGCACCACCGTGACCGGGGGCGGGGGGGGGGGGGGACCGAATATAAGCGTGACGCCAATGATGATTGTGTCGTTGCCGCTGATGAGTTAGTGGGTGCTTGGACAACGTAAGTCGGCCGCTCAAACGGCGGCAAGGAATTGTCGCAGGACAATTTTGACAATCGACCCAACCGCTTGCGTTCTCGTTGGTGAGAGAGATGGTGGTCGATGGTGATGTAATGAAGGTGACTTGGCACGCGAAGTGATTCTCGTTTAGAGGGGTGCATCACATCAACATCGTAATAGTGTGCGTGCTTTGGCTATCGATGAGTATGAGCGCCTACAACGAATAGTGCACGCAGATATATATATATATTTATATATTTATATATATATATAAATATATATATATATATATATATATATATATATATATATATATATATATATATATATATATATATATATATATATTCAACAAACAAAAGCATTTCGCTATGTTATGATTTGGGTGGCTGGTGTGGCGGACAATAGCGCTGCTGGTTTATTCAGCAAAACCCGTTAGCGTCGTTTAATCTTGTTTCGGCGTGCGACAGTAGGGTGCGCCTAGTGTCATCTTTCAACAGTTGTATACCCTCTGTCGCTTGTCACTTGGCGATCTCCAATTGTTTTAGATAGTATTAGCCCACTTAGGTGAGCCAACGAAATAAGCCAATTGTGATATTTATAGATATATAGTGGTAGTAGAAGTAGTAAATGTAGATGTAAAACGTGGCGTGCACTTAGATGGGCAAATAAAAGCTTTGCCATACAAACGCAGCGTACGAGCATTGGTTCACGTCGTCAACACTAGATTAGATACAAAAGGATGGCTTTTCTTTTTCCCAAACAATTTTATGTCTGAGGCCAAACAAATCGGCCAAATTGGGCCCCCATCTTTGCTGAGTGTATTCTAGAAAGTATGCCAACACGTCTCCATATGCGTTCGCGTTACGGTAGCTAGATGCGGTTTTTGTTTCTTCGGAAGGGAACTTTATTCTAATGCCCTATTCAACGGCTTCTTCTTTTTCTCATTGCTCGTCCTTACTTGTTAAGGTTTCGAGGGTCCTCATATAAATCGGGCATACACAGAGGCCAATTTCAAATGTTTAGTTATTGCTCTAATTCGGTTTTTGTTAGTTGCAAAATCATTGCTAGGAACCGTAATCACCATAAGTATGGAGTCGCTACGCCTATATGACCGCCCATCTACAAACCCCGTGGTCCGGGAGCCGCCTGGTAGCATAAAGCCTTTCCAAACTAAAGTAATACGTTGTTTAGAAAAACCCACGTCCAAGGAAAACAGCGTGTTATGTTGAATTCTAATTTATATCGTGTAAGTTTCTGTAGCAACCGTGACGATATCAAGATCGCTGTGTGCTAAGAAGAGCGCCGCCTTGCGTAGGCTTGCTTTTACAGCTTTGACCGGAGACGTCGTCTTGTATAGAACGTAGTTTGTTCAGGCACAAACGAAACAACAGTTATGTTGTGGTTCCGTTAATTGTCGTAAACACGGTCTCTGGTGGGCGAAGAATGCACTAATGCATTTACCAGGCGGTGTTCGAGTCAATATACAGCATCATATTGTTATAGCTTTTTCAGCCACATATTGGCAGACAACTAGGTAGCCACATATTGCCTAGCTTGAACAACTTGTGCGGTGCGACACCTACCTCTATTAGATGTATACGTCTATGTATTTTGTCATGCCTCAGTCAAAATCTAGGTGCGTTCCAAGACTAGCGTATTGAATAGCGAATACGGTTGCCGAGAGGAGTCTTGCAGGTTGCGCTTACCTAAGCAGCTACTACGCCAAATGCCACTCGAAGATGACGACGACAACGACGACGACGACGACTAAATTTCCTTAAAGATAGACAGAACAGGACAGACCCCTGTTTGCTCGTCTGCAATTGTCGCCTTGCTCCCTCGCGACTGTTCGCTCGCGCAAATTTGCATGCTTGTGCAACGAGCAGAGATTGTGCAAATGCACAATCTCTGCTCTACATACGACGGCGATGTCAATACGTGCGTCAAGCTGGAACATCGCTCGTCTTTGGCGCCGGCGTCCGCGTCGTCTGATTCGATAATCTGCCACCTCAAACGACGACAAAAGACGGGAATCGTTTCAGATTCCAACGGCTACGAACGCCTTCAAATTTCACGCACACTGTTTCGGTTCGGCAAAAGTCGACACGTGCTTAGAGCATAACAGAACAGAGCAGACATACAAACAGACAGCGGGACGAGACAGAGAGAGACTTAGAGAGACATCGGCAGCAGCTCGACTTGCGTACAGAGTTTCCTTCGCACCTACACAAGTCCCTAGTGAAGGTGCCATCGTCTTCGCCGTTCGACGCTTAGTCGACGGCGGCTGAATGCTTCATACACTCGTCGTCGCTGTCTCCGGCAGTCGAGAGTTAACGAGGGCCGATATATAGCACTCGTAGTGCACATAGTAGGAGTAGTAGTTGTTGTTGTAGTAGTTGAAGCAAGCAATGAAGCAATGTGAAAAACGGTTCCGTGGACGTTAAATCTTGGCTGGGGGTCAGCCCGAAAACTTTACTTTACTAGTAGTACTAGTTCAAGAATGAAGGCGGCCACAGCGTTCGAGCGGCGACAGCGACGAAATTGGCCATCGCCAAGGCAAGGCAGACCCAAGTGAGGGCAGACGAAGATCGAGAGACGAACGAGCGCGTGAACCCGGAAAGGTTAGGCGGTGTCAGCTGCAACTGCCGAAGAAACGGCAGCAATCCTAGTCGTCGTCATTGTCATCGTAGTAGCAGTACTGCTGCCAATGACTGAATGGCTGTGACCGTTCCCAGTTGTCGCGCTCTTAATGTTATAATTAATAATTCTTAATTGACAATTCGTACAGGTAAGCTGTTTTTACTTGATTCGATACACTGGCTAAGGGACTGAGCCCCGTCCAATACTGCTCCAAGTACTGTTCTTACACGCGTACTTACTTACACAGGATTGGAATACAAATTGATAAAAAAAAAAGTAGAACTACCTGTTTATAAAAAAAAATACTGTTCTACAAATCAGCCCACACACACACCCACACGAAGATATACATCTATACAGACACGCGCAGACCTCCGCGGGTCCACACGTTCACACATGCGCACATTCGCAAATATGGGGGGGGGGGGGGTATTAATTTGGTCATCGATTTGAGCTTCAACTTAACTGGACTAGGACCAACCAGAAACCAAAATTGGTTGCTTGGCGGCAAGGCCGGCTGCCCCCAGCAGCAATAGCGGCAGCAGCAGAACATCTTCACAATTTTAGTTATCATGCCAGCCAAATAAAGTCACATTATGCTGATATCTAATGAGATGGTGACTCCAGCTAGGGCTTCAGCATGTGGCTATCGTCTTTAGTATCGTCACTTGACCTGTTCTCTCTTTCTCTTCTCTGGAAGAGTTCCCTTGAATAATACAATTGACAATATCTAGCTGCGCGCGGTCCCAGGAGAGGCTAAGACATCGAAATGGGCTCAGAATCAACGAAGAACTATTGGGTTGATCCATAAATTCGTTCCGATTTCTGACGCATTAAAGATTTATGTCGTTACAACGAAAAGCTTTTAATTAACGCTGTATTGTCTATTTTGTTCCACTGCTGCAAGTGGCGTCCTGGCTTTCGAAGTAATGGTATATACGTGAGAATTTAATTATTTGCCATCAAGGGCATTTTAAAGGGACCGAAACAGATGATAATCCGGTGGAACAAGGTCAGGACTATACGCAGGACGTGGCAGAATATCTCATCCAAATTTCATTAACTTCTTGGTGGGGAGCAATAATGTGTGCTGTCCTGCGTTGTCGTGGCGGAAAGTCACTCCTCGTGTGCTGCTTCTGGTCAATTGCCCTTTTTAGATTGTCCAGTTGCTGACAGTATTTTATCGTATTGGTCGTTTCGTTTGGCTGTAACAGCTCATAAAAGATCACCCCTTCGCATCCCATCAAACAATTCACGTCATTTTCCTTGTATGGGGTCCGGGCTTGGCAGTTGCTTTGAGCTCTCTCCCTTTTTAAGCTGCGCCCTTCTGCGAACAACGTAACCCTCATCCTCTGTCACCATGGTGCGGAGAAGGGGCGATCCTCGTTCGTTTTTAGGAGCTGATCGCATTTTAGCGCACGCATCTGCAGGTGGCGATTGCTGGGCGCGTGTGGTACTCATAGATTCAATTTCCCGACGAATCCCTGAGCATGAAGATGCCTTTGAACGGATGTGTATGATACGTCAATAATGGCCGATTTCGCGCAGCGAGAGATGTGAGTTTCTTTTGACCACTGTTGATGTTAACGCAGCCGTGTCCATTGTCACATGCCGGTCTCGGTCGTTAAAGCCGATGTCGTCATTCCTAAATCAGACAAACCACTTACGAACTGTCCAATCTGTTACTGCCTGTCCGCCATACACTTTACATACCTTATTTACGACTTGGGTTCCATTCACTTGGGAAGTGTAAAAGCTCTCCTTTGTTACACACATCAGAGTAAATTTTTCATTCACGCCTTTGTCGCCATTTTCTGTACGTCCTTTTATTTGTAGGAAAGCTCACATTCCTTCAACAACGTACTGTCAACAATTAGAGGAACAACGGAACTAAGGGCCAATTTTCGACGTGAGTCGCAACGAAATCTTTAGGTAACAAGAAACTAATCAGGCGACAAAATCTCTTCTGACGGGGGCAGAGATGTCGACTGCTTTTGAAAAGAAAGGAGCGGGAGCGAGATGAGAAGAAGAAGAGTATTTCTTATCACTCTGTACTCCGTTATTGTCGGAGGTTGCCTAAAATATGACACCTTTCTACGCTTTCCTTTGCTCATTCGCTTGTAATACACAGCCTCGAACACTATATATATATATATATATATATATATACATCTACATGTTCTACTTGATGGCGGGATTGGTGAGATTTGGTTTGTATACTAGCGCGGGGTCATCTGCGTGTATGGACATCGTTGATTCATCGTTTAGTTAAAAATATCATTACAATACAAAGTGAACATT
>QVRM01003043.1:85000-225000 GCA_003439945.1 Dermanyssus gallinae
TTAGCTGAGGCTAACAAATGCAGAAAACACTCTAGCGTTGATTATGCGCACGAGCTTTGTTCGTTGGTGTTTGAGACTGTGGGCCGCTTTTCACTCAAGCTGACTTAGCGCGTGAGCAGAAGCCGTAACCTTTTAGCGGGAGACTCGAGAGCATCCCAATTCTTGCGTCAGAGGCTGTCGCTCGACATTCAACGAGGGCAAGCAACTTCTGTTGGGGAGCACATTGTTGAACTTGGCTAACCCTGGGTTAGAAAACCCTGGGTGACCACACGTTCGCGCGTGTAAAACTCCACTTATCCACTCCAAAGGGCTAACGTAGCAAAGTTATATAAATACTTTCATACTCTAACAACAACAACAGCGCGTTACTATGCGAAGTTGCACGGCATGCGCATTATTGGGGTATCCCCTAAGGGAGCTCTTCAGCGTCGATGGAACCTAATGTAAATGGTGGAAAGTTTTGACACTAGCAGCCCCCGATGACACTTGGCACGCGTAATATGTTCAAGCGACGCCTTGCACAAAGAGTGCCACTTGAGCACCTGCCGGTTGTTCCTTCGAGGTGTGCCAAGTTTCATGCAGTGAGATGTAGAGCACTGGAGCATAACTCTTTGCACGACTTCTCTCACCGAATGGATAGAGGAGCTTATCGATTATTATCACAAGACCTTCGTTCAAGCCCATGGGCTACCTTCGCAGTACAGAAGCTGTATACTTTCGAGTGTATTTGCAAGTACTCATGAACAAAGCTATGTGTTTCATTCATTCATTCATTATTAGGACCACTTTACACGTAAAGCGTATATTATACTCAACTTGAATCACTCACCGCTTATATATATATATATATATATATTTATTTGCGTGTGTGTTGAACTATATCTTTGTAGACCATTTTTGTCCTTGCTATTATTGTGGCTATTTCTGCTGCCCTTGTCGCTTTTAGTTCGTGTTCTCGACCTCGTCCGACATTCTTACTACGTGAACGACTCACATACCGATCAGGCGTCATACCGATCGGCGATATTTCCTGAATAAATTCCCTCTTTCACAAAATGGACGTTAGGAATCACAAACGTTGCAAGTAGCCTGCAAAGGTGAAACGTACTTCAAAAATATTTCAAAAACAACAGCAGAAATAAACGCCAAGATAGGTAGAGAAGGCGAGATGCAGAACGGCGAACAGATAAAAACGGACGAGGAAAGATGGGAATATTAGAGAGAAGTCGGAATATGATTTTATACCAGGGCTTTCACTCTAGAAATTTGCGCGATTGCTCAGAATCGCTTCGAAACAAACGCGTAACCGCGCCGTTTCCCAGACTCTGGTCGTGGATCTCTGTCCACGACCAGCACAGAAAGACGCCAATGCAGATTTCTTGTTCGCTTGGCGAATACAGCGTCGCTCTGCTTACAATCCTGGCTCGCCAGCTTCTCGTGCAAATAGCTCATCGGAGTAAGCGTAGCAGAAGTAGAGGACCCAAAGAGAGTGGGTGGATGTGTGGGAATGGGATGTGTGAAAAAGAAAAAATGCGTTATATTTCCCATGTTCCACACGAGCCACACGAGATGGACGCGGACGGACGAACGTTACCGGAAACGCACGATTCTAAAGCTCAAGGCTGCACGCAGCTAGTGTCCGTTGACCAGTTCAACTGGAATCCCTGCCCTGCTTTGCTACCCTCGTGTCTTGCTGCTGAAATGGGCGGAGGAAGAAACAGCGCTTCTAGATGAGAAATCGCGCGAGGGAATAGAGATGGTGCGAGGTGGGCACATGGCGCCGAAACGCCTCAACGGCGCGTCGTCCACAATCGAGCTGAAGGTTCGCTGCGCCTCCCTGCCCGATCGGAAAGCAGGGAGTGCCAGGCGGAACGAAGATGTCAATGCGAACGGCGACGGCATTTTGCAGGCGACCTTCGTACGCTTTATAGTCGTAGAAGTCATCGCCGTCGTAGTCATAGTAGTAGTAGTGTAGTAGGTGAAGGAAAAGGAGTACAACGATGCCAGCGACCGCGGTACGGCCGGTGAGGTGAAAGAATGATTTATCGGCTTCTCATCTCATCGAGTTTGTCCAGCTGGCGGTCCCGTGGTTCGAGATCTGGAGCGCGCGCTTTTTGCCGTCCACGACGATGCTTCCCTATCAGCGCGACGTCGGCCACCAGGAAAGAGACTTTTGCCTTTGCAGGCGCATTCACAAGTCCACGTATAAATCGGGCACGCCATGGCCATTACTATTTCCGCCCAACGAGACGTAAGTTTTGTTTTGTTGTTTGCGTCTTATCGGTTTCTGTATGTATGTATATATATATATATATATATACATGAGCGTATGCGGCCTTCTGTATTATTAAAGCACAAATGCGGGCTAGTTGGAGGTGGGGGTAGTTGTGTACATTCTTTTACACTGGAAAGCGTCGTCTGATACTTCGTTTAGTCTGACTTGCGCGAAGCTAACCGGGTCGGCGATCAGCCAGAACGGAGAGAGGAGGTTGTCACAAAACATCCTCAGCGTGAAATCCTCCCATCTCATAGTCTGGGTTTCCGAAGATCTGAGGTCGTTTCGGTGTGCCCGTGTGTTCACGTGCCTAGAAGATATTCTTCCTCTGGCGGCCAAAGTACGGGTGTATCGTTGAGATAGTCAATTGTGTTTGTGTCGTTGTTGTTCTTGCTGCTATTGACGTTGCTGCTTTTATTGTTAGCAAGTACGCAAAACCGGTCGAGGGTGCAAGGATTCGTTAAAAGTTGTCTCGAGCAACAAAAATAATATGTTTGCGTAACGCTCCAGACAACTGTGTTCACAAAAGATTGTAACAGAAACACTCACCCATAAACGTACATCAAAGCAATTGCCGGGTGCAAGGAGTCCTGCTTTGTATTCAAGGTTAACCTCCATATATGTCTGAAATTGGTGAAATGTCCAAATAATGCATCAGTGGATATGCCGAGATGGTTAGTCTAGGTCAAAATCGCAAATCCAGGTCCGTCTACTTCCGTCTACACAAAACCACTGTTCATGTAAGATCGAAAAGTGTTCACATAGATGTGAAGGGTACACTCTTGCGTTGACTGATTAGGCAGTATATATATATATATATATATATATATATATATATATATAGTAGGCGGACGACGTAAAGCACTGCTATGAACGGTGCGCCTTCTTCGGCACTGAGAGAAGGCTACTGTCCTGGAACTTACGACTGCAGAACCCCCTGACATGCCAAGACCTCGTAGAGGCGCTCCTCAAAGATCACAAATCCTGGATTATAGTAAAAAAATCGCAGTATCTCCGAGGCAAAGATAACCGCCGCACAAAGTCGAGCAGCCTAAATGGCAAGAAAAGTGGCCAGGTGAAGTATTCTCGAGAAAACAGTACTGCGGCCACCCCCACAAGCGGAAAAAGACGACTGGATTTTAGTGGGTGCGAGTCCCATAGTACCGTGGCTTTAACAATGACGCTCGGTGTGCATAATGCATTTTACCAGTTACCTCTAAAAAAAAATATATATATATATTTTTTTGTTTTACAAAGCTTCCTAGGATGATGTTAAGAGCAATACACGGAATTGTAGAACTTGTTAAAGCAAATATATTCCCATAGAGCATGATCTCCGGGAAGTCTTGTTTCAGAGTGAGAGTGATACTACTAAAATCCGTGATACTGGTGTTGTTATCCGACATAGGGGCACAAAGTGTGCAATTGCGAGACAACCGCTCCTTCTATACAGAAACTAAGCTTGTTGATGTGTTTGCGAGAAGAAAATATAACGTCGGTCCGAAGGTGTCACATGGTCGTTTAGAAAAAAAATCGCAAAAAATGGCCTCAAAATCTTAACCCTACAACCGTTAAGAGCACTCAATAAACTGTAGAATGCTCAATGCATTTCTCGCATTTCACGGCGATCATTTTCGGTACTAAATCTACGGCGATCCGACCCGTAGTTGCGAAAGTTTTCCGGCGGTCATGTCGAAATCGAATGCATGGATAACTTTACCTCACGCATAAAATAAATTACTCTAAAACATTTTCGGGCTGACCCTCAGCCAACATTTAACGTTCACGGATTTGCTTTTGCATTACTTCGTAAGCAATAAGGTAGGGATCGAGCCCGTGCACCTATTTGTATTCTCCGGTCGTGAGGCGCCGCGAATGCCGCAATTCGCCTGGCTCGACAGATAACTCACTATGGATCATTTATGCATGCACCTAATTTTAACATGCCCGGCGAAAATTCTTAATTACTCTGCAATCAGGGCTCGCATTGCCATATATTTGATACCAAAATGATTTTGTGAAATTCTGAGCGCTGTGAACAGTCGTAGTGTTATGATTTTGAGGTTTTAAGCGTAAAAGTTAACAAAGTAACTTCAGTATTTGCGAATTCTCTTTTAAGCGACCATGTCGCATCTTCTGCCCGGCGTTATATGCTTTTCAGAGGAAGCAGATTAATTTTCTTAAGAACACGACGATGTGCTTAGTTTCTAGATAGGAGGACTGGTTGTCTCGCAACTGCACATTTTCTGCTTTTAGGTCGGGTAACAACACCAGTGTCACGGATTTTAGTAATTTCACTCTCGCTCCGAAACAAGACTTCTCAGAGACCATGTTCTATAAAAAAAATATTCGCTTTAACGAGCTCTACAACTTTTTATATCTCTCTCGAAATTTTCTCACGAGACCCTATAACCCGCGTTTTTTCTAGCATTCTAGTGTATAACTAGTATATTATTACTATTATCATTACAGTGTCACGCATTTGTTTGCCTAAAGTTTTTGCATTTAGATGGCCTCTCTTTAATACCTAATGTTATATGCTCGACCGCGCCTGAACACCTTAAAAAATACATGAGAAAAAAAATGTTATATAATAATTATCATCATCATTATTGTATCACTATTATCATTATTATCAACAGCGTACTTATGACATCGTGGCATATCGCTCTTTGTCCGCATGCAAGTCTGTTTTCGCGTGTTTGCGCATTTTTTGAAAGTAGAATGTCACGTGTTTGCGCATTTTTTAAAAGTCGAATGTCAAGTGTTTGCGCATTTTTTTAAAAGTAGAATGTCACGTGTTTGCGCATTTTTTAAAGTAGATATTGAGACATGTTTGAAGCGATTAATGCAAAAAAACTCGCGTTTAACTGCTATAGCAGCCGAGCTCATGGAACGGGCAGGAAAAACATTCGATTATCGGGGCCTTATTCTTATTGCTGGACAAGCGGCAGATAGACGAGCTTCAGACGAGTTTCTCAGACGCAATACCCTGTTTCTATGCGGGGGTGTTCCAAGTTGTCGTATGGCTAAACGTCTCCGTCGTTCTGGTTGCTGGTTTAAAGGCGCATTGCGTGCGTGACGTGACAGAGTAGCAACAGATAGGGACGGAGCTGAACGCTGAAGGCTTCCTCTGCCCCTTTCGCCCCATTGTACTAGTAGAGCGCCAGTCCCCCAACAACCCCTTGCACCCCACCTTCGCTCCTCCGGAAGCTTTAGAAACAAACCAATCAATTTCTCGTCAGGAAAGGAGTAAACCTTGGCGGCGGCTATCGGCTATCTCCCCATCCGTCCGTGGACCCGGCAGCAGCCGCACGCATGTGAGACGATAGCAGAGCGGATAGCCATTTTCCAGCCCTGCTCTTTCTAACGGCGCACACACATTGTATCGAGCACTTTGTATGGAGCACGAAACATTGCCGGCAAACTGGCAAAACCACCTCGTCGTACGCTAACGACAGAGTTGTCTCGTCTCGAATCGTCGTGTTTGCACAGCCTCGATACTGTGGCCGCACGTCTGTTTTTTTTTTTGTTGTGGTCGGTCGTTTTACGCATCTACGCGCAATACAGTTTGCCACTGTGCAACCAATGGCAATCAATGGCTTGTGTTCTCACTCGTCGTTCCATACCCTGGACGTCCTGTGTTCCTATAACGTGGAATCACTTACCTATTTGCGGTGAGTTGTGTGTGTCTGTGTGTGTTTGTGTACAAAACAGATGTGTGAAAGAGCTAAACCTCTAAACCGATCCGACGACGAACATGTTGGCAAACAACAACAATCCTAAGCCGCTGGCAAGTATGCTTCCTAACGAGATTTGCTCAGACACCTGTTGGATGGAGGCAGTGAGCGTCTGTGTTGTAGTGTATGTTGCTATGTGTCGAGCTTTGTTGGACTCTTGCTCAATCAGGCCCTCACCCCCAATACACACATATTGTGATACACAAAGGATTTAAATCTGAACTGCTATGCGGCCACTACTGCTTATCCCAGAACCTGCTTATATGCTCGACCAGCCAGCCAGACACCCACCCGCCAATGCTTTAAACGGCAGGTACGAGCGGTTACGCCGGTGCTCTGCTGAAAGATAAACTTGAAATCGTTCGGAACAGAATTTGTCCACGTTCCACAACAGTTGTTTTTTTTGTATATTTTTGTTTTGTTTTTCCGTAAGGCTAATGCCCGTGTACGGTTTTTTTCATGTTATGGCTGATTTTTAATCCACTCCGGCATTTACCTTGTCTAAATTGGGAACCGTACAAACCAATTTAAGAGTGGCCGGTCTGGGTCTCGAACACAGGCCTCGCGAATGCAAGGCAAAGGCTTTGCCACTACGCCTTCTTGCTCGGTTCGCCGGACATACTGCAAACAAACTTCCTAGGACATTATTTGGGCTTTTTGCTTTCTCAAATAGAATAGTACTATCTCGTCTCCTTCACTAGACACGTGCACATACGCTGGAAATTGGGTTTGCCTCACTGTCTTGATACGTCTTGTGGATCGTGGCTAAAACAATGGTCATTTCCCCGGTTGATTTTTGTGGCGTGTTTGATAAATATGTTCTCCTCGTCAGAGAAGAATTAAAGTAGCGGTCTGCTGCCTAGTGCGTGGGAGAACGCAGGAGCACCCGACATCGAGCAAGAGTCTGTTTGCTTAATCGGCCTCAGAAAGGTTGTGTCTAAACCCTGGGCAAATGATAAATCACCCGGTCAATCTGTCGCTCATCAAGCGTCCCAACAATGGTGTCCATCTTATTTTGAAATGTTTTATAGTCCACAAGAAGTATGGTAAAACGGAGAGCTGTTCTGCTCGAATCAATAGACTAAGGTTGCGCTGAATATTCAAGTAGCAGGTATCACAATGGCCAAAAAGGATCAGCGCTCTTCCCTCCTTGGCTTCGAAAAGCAGTTATTGAGCAAACTTTGGCTGGCATCGCAGGGTACACATTTATGATCATTTCAAGTCGGAGTTTGTTTGACAAGCAAACGTGTCTTTTGTTCAAATAATTATTGGTTTTAATGCGGTCTAGTAACTAATATTAATTAATAATCGTGAGACCGTTCTGCTATCCATCACGAGAATCACGCTAGAATCTGACTTTTTCTGCCCGTATTTGTTCTTTTTTCATTTGGTCTGTACACATCGACGAGTTGAGGCCACGACGTTCTGCTTATTTTTGGAGAACAAAAACAACACGCATGATGAAGTGTATAGAACAGCGTAGCGGCAGAGAGTTGTGCAATGTGAGCTTTTACAAAGTATCGAGAGATTGAGTGTATCAATATTAAATTCTAGAGTTGCAAGTTGTTAACGTTCTGGTACGTGAATAAAGGCGGATCATTGCGGACTCTTTAGATTCATATAGAGAAATACGACCGCCTACACGAGTGCAAAATCCGTTTAGTAACAACCGTCATACAATTTCAAATCGGAATTTCTCCAAACGATGGCCTTTGAAATAACACAGATCTGCATAGCATGCGTACGATCAGAGAAATGTACGCAGGTTACTATCTCATTAATTTCACTCTATCTAGTTTGCGCAATGATATGTCAAGCACTATGCCACCCACTTGATCGGATATGAGTACACTTCACTTCTTTTGAACTTTCTTGAGTTCCTTGGTAACGCCATTAATGACAACCGTGATGAAACGGTGATTTGCATGAAATGTAAATCCTTACTTTTCTCTGTTATACTACGTTTCCATCCATCTAGCTGGGATCGACAGTTGTTTATTTGCTTTCCAATTGATCTTAGCAAACAAAATTTACGGCACGAGTCTCTAAGCAATTGCCGTACCTAAAATCGCTTGCGCAAATTCTCACTTCGGCCTTCAGCACAACGAAAAATCATACGTAAGCCTGTTTTACAAGTATGAATGACACATCTCTCTCTTTATATATATATATATATATATATAAACGGCAAGAGCTCGGCCGATTGTGTTGTAACAGTCAACGATTGACAAATGACGGGTCGGTTATTCATATGTGGCATATTTTTATGAAAATGAATGGGAAAAGACTAGCAAGGTGTGAGCGCAGTTCTGGAGTATCAAATGTGTCAAGCGTGGGAGGCAGCGTTTGATAGGCTCCACTTAAGACTGTCGTAATCGGTCTCACTCAGTAATCGATCTCCTATTGCTCAAAACAAAGTTGACAGAGAGAATTGGTAGCTCCATTTTATCTCAGAAATATGCAAGTGTGCATACATATATATATATATATATATATATATATATATATATATATATATATATTATATATATATATATATATATATATATATATGACCATCTACATACTAAATCATTTAAAGGTCTGTCAAAAAATTGCCTATAATATATAGTCAATCGTTGAATATGATTTTTTTTAAACTTTTTTTTTGCTTTTCCGTAAGGCTAATAATGCCCGTGTACGGTCTTTTCATGTCATGGCTAATTTTTAATCCACTCTGGCATTTGCCTTGTCTAAATTGGAAACCATGCAAACTAATTTAAGAGTGGCCGGTCTAAGTCTCGAACCCAATCCTCACGAATGCAAGGCAAAGGCTTTCCCACTAAGCCATCTTGCTCGGTTCCTTGGCACTTGGCTATACTTGTCCACTTTGTAGTGGAAAATTGTCTCGTGATTGACAAACGTGTGATCACGGGTTCTGTAACCCACGGTTAGCCTAGTTCAACAATGTGCCCCGAACAGACGCTGCATTTCCTCTTTGAATGTCGAGCGACAGCAAGACTGGCGCAAGAATTCGGATGCTCTTGAGTCTCCTGTCAAAAGATTAAGGCTTCTACCTAGGCCTTGAATCAGCTTGAGCGTAAGGGGGCCGGCAGCTCCTATAGTCTCGAACGCAAACGGACAACATTTGTGCAGATAATCAACGCTGGAGTATTTTCTGCTTTTGTTAGCCTCAACTAACCTGAAAGCATGACCTGCTCGGTCCGCACCTGCACCAACCATCGAAGGGGCTAGACTATTCTCCGTCTCCTACGGGCTTGGCACTTAACCTGAGGTATATCTTCAATGCATCGAGAGACGGGCATGTTAAAATATCTAGGGTTTCCTTAACAGCCCTTATGGCAGCATGGCCGCTGACTCTCAGCGATATGCTTTATCATCTATTCTCACTGAGTATCGCTCAAAAAAAATTCGACTAACAACGGGGATCGAACCGGCGACACTCCGGTAGATGACAACCATGACTAGCGCACGAGTACCCTAGACCACGCCGCCACACCATCGAAGGGGCTAATGAGTCGGGATAATGTAACGGGTAACAATTGTCTTCTTATGAACATATACATCGAGTCAAATAAATGAACACGTCATACATCCTCCAAATTTGGCCGTGTCCAGTCTAGCAGAGTTCCACGCACAGAGGCGACGTTACCCTGCTAAATGTCCAGCTATAGTCTCTGGCGCAGGTATTCGACAGCTCTGTGTCCCCTGTTGAACGGTTGAGGGCCTTGCCGACTCGTTAAATAGGCATGTGCGTCTTCGGGCCAGGTCTCCCTAGTGTCTCAATGATCAGCAGGGAAAATCACGGAAGTACTGGCGCGCTTTCTACACTTATTAGCCTCCGCCAACATGTGAAAAGTGTCAGAGCGTAAAAGGGTATTTAAACCTCTGCTAAAATATTGGGGCCCTGAATATACAAATTCAAACTGGGAATTATCTAAGTGCTCTTATTTGATGCTTCTTTTGCTTCCAAGACTACACGCACGGTGGGCGCCTAAGAGAACAGCTTCATTTGCTACTGCAGTGTGTAATTTTAGAATGCATCTTTAATTTTACCCATCGAACGCCTCGAGAATGCAATGACAGATCGTTTAAAACGCTGTCTAACAGTGAAGGTGTTCAGAAACGCCGGGAAATACAAGTCTTACACATCGCCAAATATACATTTCAGTGCTAACATCCATCCGCTGAGGTCGAGTCCCACACTAGCCGAGATGGGAAGTGGTACTCTTCCCATACCCTACTCGTAGCGGTAGCACGTAATAGCAAAATTAAATTTAATGACCCCGACAGGAGCCAAGATGGCCGTTCTGTTTGCTAACAAAAACAATCTGACTATTACTAGCGTCATGATGTTTACCAAAGACAACAACAGCTGCCGTGGTGTGGTACTTGTATATTCTTACATGCTTGCGCTCGGTGTCTCAAACCTGTTGGGGTGACTAAAACGAATCCTTAATGAGATGTTCCTCAATTATGGCCGTTTTAGATCGGTGCAAAAACGCGGACAAACTCCGCTCATTGTTAGTGGGGCCAATCATTAGGCTGCGTCGCTGAGACCAGTTTTAGTTAGATCAGCGTTCTACACAAGCATGCTCTGCTTTTTGATACCTAGTTAGATCTACAAGCACCTTTGTTCATACTCTGAGATTTGGGCATCTACAGTAGCTAGGTACGCATCAATCCACGAAGCCTGTAGTAACCTTTTCCTGTTCCCGCCTGAAGGGGCAAAGGGTGAAAGTAAATGGCATGCCGCGACAAGCCAAGGCTCGCGGTTAGAGAGCCAAAACAATATTGCGTTGTTACCGCGTGTGAACGCCCCTGCTATCCATCCGCCACCAATCGGCGGAACCTAGGACGGTCGAAAACGATTCGTTGACCTGCCCATTCATAGCGATCCATCATTGGCTCCTCCCACTGCTCGATCAGGCAATATCGACACTATTGCCGGGTCTGCCGCCGCCCGTAAAACGTGTCGCTAACGACACCTGCTGACGATTTACGACCGATTACCTTTATTAGTTTCTGTCACCATACTTCACTACCTACGCAAACTCGGTGTGCCGCCACTGTTGTTGCTAGGGATGACAACTCTATCTCATACCCTATAGTAGCCTACCTGGATGCTCTACCTTTATATGAACGCATTTAGCGATTTTGATGTAACGGGTATTATTTAACCCACGAGCGTGCGTTCTGCAAAATGGCAACCACGCAAAAGTCTAAATACTCAAAATTTAATATATACAAGCAAGATGGCTTCGTGGCAAAGCCTTTGCCTTGCATTCGGGAGGAATAGGCTCGAGGCCCAGACCGGCCTCTCTTAAATTGGTTTGCATGATTTCCAATTTAGACAAGGTAAATGCCGGAGTGGGTTCAAATTAGCCATGACATGAAAATACATACACGAAAAATTGCCTTACGGAAAATCTACAAAAAAAAATAATATATATATATATATATATATATATATATATATATATATCGCGTACTGTTTATCACGTTAAATGATGCATTGTGCTCTGTTCGTGTACGAGCATGCCGCCCAAGGATTCGGCTAAAACGGGATGAATTTTGCCCTGGGCAAATCTCAATGTGGCCTCAACCGAGAACGCCGAATTCGATTCGACGTCTGCAAATGGTCACCACCTTTACGCGTAGAGCAATCGCGCTTATACACGCGATAAGTGTTGTTACAGCGGTAATCGGGATTAGGGATTTAACCTGACTTGCATCTGTTGAAGTGCATTCTACGTTAACTTCAAGCAGAACAAATGTTGTGTTGAAGGTACGTCCTAAAAACAACAAATTCTTTGCTAATTTTATATCTGGCATTTACGCTCATTGACCCATTTTATAAGACCTTTTTGTCCCCTTTTCCAGTGAAAAAATATTTTTTTCGCCGAATTGTGCTATATCCCAAAGTTTATTGGACGATTTTTTTTTTTTTGAACACACTTCGTATACATATTTATATATACAGTAGTCTATCTAAATCTATATATTTATATATATCAGATTTTTACACAGAAGCCTAGCCTAAGTCACATTTTTGGAACGCATGGGGACTCTGCTTGTAGATTTTTCCTGCTGGCTTTTAATTTTTACAATATAAATTTTGTATTACTGATGAGTTTCCTTGCGTAACCACACATGTTATTGTGTACGTCCCCGCCACAGAGTGTCCTCAGATAGCAGCAGGACCGAAAGGAAATGTATTTTTTGAAGACAAAACCGAAGAATAAAAGCACATCTTCTTGCCTATTTATTTTCGATATAGACAGTGAGCAGTTTCCAGAATATTGCTGCAACACATAATTTCGTTACATCGTTTCACGCAAGTTTACTTGTTGCATAATTTATTCACAAGGTTCCGTTGCTCTAACTGAAAAAAGACAAATGCAAAAACGACAACATCAACAACCTCAGGAACAGCAACAGCGACATTAACACAACAACATCCTTAACCTGATTTGCTGGTTCAAAACCCTCAAGGACATCTATTGGCCGCTTCGTGTTTTGTTGTTGGTCGATTTCCACCTTCTTCCGGTCCTTCCCCGCGGTCCGCTCTTTAAGCTTGGTGGGCCTATTGAAACGTGATGGACTCTAAGAAGTGTACGGCTTGCACTAAGTCAATTCCTTTAGGGCTGACACATATTTCCTGCAGCCTTAACAGACGTTCAGCTCAGGCAAAGGGAGAACTTGAACTGTATTTTTTGCAAAGCTGTAAGCTTAGAAGACACTGGCTTACTGTCCGTAATCGCTTGAATAGCCATAACAGCTATCCACTGTCTTAGCTGTAATGGCTATTCAAGCGTGTGTGCGTTGAATCCTCGCCATGCTTATTAAGGGTGGCGGTGGCGAGAAGCAATCTATCGCCACACAAGAGGATAATGTATGTTCAGTTTCTTCTTTTTGGACCGTGATCTCAAGCAGATTGTCACCGATACTTCGCAAGACATCGCTGATGCTTCGCATCCGATGTAAAGCATCATTCATGCAGTACATGCAGAGTGCTTTAAGCTGGAAGCGACGAGGTGCTGGCTCTCTACGAAGGTTTTCTAGTTGAGATTCTTCCGTACTTAAAAGGTCGTTTGTTTCAAATTAAACATTAAAAAAGATGCAAGCTACAGTCGTGCCAGCGAGTGAATACCCTAACGGTTCCTTTTGATTGAAGTAAGTGCGGTAGAACGATTTGTGATTTTTTTATAAGTGGAGCGCAGTCCTGCGTTGTAGTGGAGTTCAGGTTAAGCGGTGTAGGGTAAACTCATGTTATGTAGAACCGAGTAAATGGTTAACGTAGAGGAATGTCCTCAGGTGGGAGGCAACCATTCTCACAAAAATACTCTGTACTGTATCGGACAGTCTGAATGGCTAGCGTTTAATTGCGAAATACAATGATGTATTACGAAATACATAATCAGCTTTATGAGCTACGTTTGAAGTTAGAAGCTTATCATTTTGAAAGCTCTTGACGGCAAATTTAGGAGGTTTGATTAGGCTTTAAGCGCAAAAGGAGAACAAGAACAATATATTTGGAAGTGAGTGAAACTGGCCATATATGTATTTCGTTAAAATAGTGGAATAGAGACATACGCTTATAATACCAGTGACCGATTTAGGAGGATCGATTCATCACTAGTAGGATATACGGGTGTCGACAGACGCAGAAGCAGGGCGAGGAGACGTGACTGGCCACAAGGTTTGAACTCCGCTCAGAGGTGCGTCTCAAACGAACCTGATTTGAGTTCCCGTACTCGCTCACTGCCTGTAAGGCGTATCGAAACAGGAACGAACAAGAGGTTTTGACCTCCACTACAGACTCCGCTGAATTACAAAGTCTACTATAGCCTTTAGTCTAGGCTCGTTAGTCAAGACAGAGAAATCAAGCTACCCGCAATACGACGACGTTCGAGAGAAGACTCATAGGCTCTAATTGAAGTGATCCGACGGCTAATTCGGAATAGCAGCGCAAATGTGGCGCTGAAAACGATTTCAGTTTACGAATTTCACATTCATGTTGTCAATAGGTAGTGGAAGTGACTTCTCTAAGGAAACTTGACTTGATTCATGGCGCCAAAAAGGATCGCAATGTGCCTCGTGTTCACCTTGAAACGGTGAAAACGGACGCAGGCCGGTGAAATCGGTTGGTTCCTGATATAACGCCAACAACGGTAGCATGGTGGTTAGTTGGAAAGAGTGGCTTTCTAACGTATATATTTGCAAGTGTTTGAACTTTTATTGTAAATTCGTCTAGAAGTTTCGAACTTCTTCATGTTTCGCCTCAGTGTCTAAAATGACCCCCCCCCTCCGACAGAATGTCTAGTTGAGCTGCTTCCAGTTGCTACAAGTCTTAACTCGTTGAGAACAATAGACGGCGTTCAACTCAGTCCGCGACAGTGGCCAAATCCGAGTCCCTAGCGTCCCAAAAGTTAATCTTGTTTGTTATTCTAATCGAGTTCGCTGCGCGTACATTGTTTGAGCTATTTGATTGTTCTTTTCACGACAGAGCCCGTTGTAGGTTCATATACTGGGTGTATATATATATAGTGGAAACGACCCAATAGCATCCTCCCTAGGAGCCACGTGTCCGACTCTCTCGCGAGAGGTACTAATTTCTACGCTGACACCTATTTTCTTTGCATATATATATATATATATATATATATATATAGAGAGAGAGAGAGATAGAGAGAGAGAAAGAGAGACCGCATCATACGGCAAATCAAATAACATATTTTTCGAAGAATCCGTAGCTATTCAGTGAAGATATTCTCCATGATTTTGACCTCTTTCCATTAAGTAAGATTTTCAAGATACAAAAAGTGCCGTGCTGATGAGCTATTACAGTGCAATTATATCTGTAACTTAACAATGTCATTTAACTGCAATCCGACACTGTGCCTTCCCTCCTTTATACGTATATTATGTTTATTAAACACTATACATTCTACAGTGTTCTGCAAAACTCATTGCAGCTGTCGGAAAAGTTGACTCGACGCCGAATCAACCTGATCATATGTTTAGATATAGATACGTGTTTGCCCTTTAGAACACGAGTAAGACAATCAACTTTTCATCAACGTTGAACAAATCATAGACAGGTGGGTTATGCAGTAAATCTGACGGACGCGCACTGAAAATAGGCCCTATCAGTTTCCCGGTCGAGACTCGGGACAGATACTGCCCTGAAAGCTAGAAAACAAGCGTGGCCACAAATTAACCCTCACCCCCCTCCCACAGGCCAGAGAGAATAATGCGAAGATTAATCAACTGCGACTTGATCTTTTTACGAAGTAGATGGATACCGGAAAATCTATTCCGAGTGGTTGTTATGTGTTGATTAGCAAAATTAGCACTCGCTGTACTATCCAAAATGGGTGATGCAAATTGAATGTGATTCAAAGAGCAGGTGTAATAACATGCTTGATGACAGGCACTTCGTCACTTTATACGTGCACGGAGTTTGATCCTGCATTGTGCTGTGCTGTACAAAGTCTTTTACGATCGCTGTACAGCCTATGCAAGTATGGCAGCTTAGTGTGTAACCGATGCGATGCCAGCGACGATATGTCGCTTCTCAAACGTGTTCTTGACCAAACTTTGGCCAACTCGAGATCATGCTACGACTTACTTAGCGGCAAGAGGTGGGACTAATTGCAAACGAAGCCATCTTTTCGACGTGCAACGCGAAATTCATTAATGAAAGCCCGGCGTTCTGCGCGCGTCCTCCAAACGTGTTCCTTCCTCGTACATCGGGGTATCCAGAGAGAGCAGTTTATGTTATCTGCTGAGCCTAGGCGTCTTTCATCATGTGTACAACTATGTTTCGCATAGAGTGGCCGGCCTTGACGTGGGTTGACGTCATCGACAGACCTACTGAGGTTGCCTGCGGCTTCCTTCTGGCAATTGGTGTTTGCGGAATATATATATATATATATATATATATATAAATATATAAATATATATATATATATATAAATATATAATATATATATATAATATATAATATATTATATATATATATATATTATAATATATATATATATCTATGTTGGCTAATGGGATTGGGGGAAAACCGGCAACACACGTCTATTTTTATTCAAATATTGTCAGTGAGGGATCAAAAGCTCATATAATATTGACTACATATATATGTTTGCAGTCTTTGGTTAAGATATAATTAATCTCATTGGTGGTATATATATATATATATATATATATATAACCAAGCTAGAGTATTTTCCTCCGAAAAATGAGATGGCGATTCTGCTACTAGAAGTTACTGATCTGATTCCGGCGCGACGCATACTTTTTCGAAACAATCGTTTAATGCTTTAATATATATATATATATATATATATATATATATAATTCAATTCAATTCAAAAGCGCCTTTATTGAGCCAAAAGGGTGGGCATATTGTATAATTGCAAGTGTATAGATATTTGTAGAGTGTTATTAATATCATTGTCGTTGTTATTATGTACATGTTTACACAAAATTTTTACATTTTGTTCAATGCGTGCAATTTTCTCGAAATCCTCCAAGGAAAGAAGTTATTAATTCTATCATTTGAGGCAACTTGCAAGGCATTAATAGTCATACCACTACGCAGCGAGTTAGGTTTTACTACAAAGAACTTATCTAACATATCGAGCTTGCGTAAACGATTATACATCCTCGTGTCGGCTTGATCAAACATATCAGAAATTGATTTGAGTTCTATATTTGCACGAGGTATATTACAGCGCTTGCTCACTCTCTTTATAAAACGTGATTGTACGCGCTCAATGGCCTCAAGATGTTTGTTAAGGAAGGGACGCCAAACCTCACAACAATAAAGGAATTTGGGAAGTACAAGACTACTGAACAAATGCAGGTAGAACTCCGGTTTCTTTACGACAAAACAACGAAATACCGTATTCATCACCGCATTAGCCGATTTGATTGTTTGTGTTATATGTAAATCAAAATCGAGGCTTGGGGTAACCATTACGCCGAGCTCACGTATGGACAAGGTATATGGTATATCCTGATTGTCAAGTTTATAAGCAAAACACTGTTTCTTGGAGCTAAGTATTGCGCACTTGGGTATGGATATCATCATATCATTTTCAGCACACCAACGAGAGACAGCATCTATGGCTAGTTGTAGTGTTTGTTTTCCCTCTAGCGTGTCAGTGGGACAGTACAGCTTCAGATCATCAGCATAAAGCTTGTATGTCACTCCTTGGGGTAGTACGGTTCCAATATCAAGAATAAATAAATTGAATAACAATGGACCTATGCAAGAGCCTTGCGGAACACCAGACGGACAATGTATAAAGTCACTATACGAGTTGTTTACCCTAACGCAGAATTTACGATCACTCAGATAGCTTCTAATCCAGGATACGGTACGATTGTCAATCCCTAGAACAGACAACTTTTTAACAAGGGTATGGTGGTGTACTCGATCAAATGCTTTAGAATAATCAAAGTAGACACAGTCAACTCTTTCACCCCTGTTTTTATAGAGTGCCCAATCGTGAACAGTCTCGAGTAGCTGCGTCGAGGTTGATTTGCCCCTTGTGAATCCGTGTTGATTATGGTCCAAAAGGTTATTGAGACTCAAGAAACGATTAATGTGGTCAACAAGGATCTTCTCGAAAATCAAGCAGGCGACGACTTCCTGGGCAACAGGGTGGTAGTTATCAACATCAGACAAAGAATTCTTTTTATGAACTGGAGTAACCACCGAGAGACGAAAGGGTTGAGGGACCACACCTTCTTCATAAGATCTTTGGAAAATCAATCGCAGAGGCTGTGCTAGATCTATGGCTAACATTTTGTAGAACAATGGTGGTATTGAGTCAGGTGTGATACTACATTTGGACTTAAGCTCTTTAATTTTATTAACTATTTGTTTATCATCTACACAAATGGGGGGGCTGAGAAGGGTGTTGGGAGGTGGATGAATCGATCACAGTTACTTTTTACATACGATATTCGTTCGTTTTTTTTCCCATCATTAGAGATAAATTAAGCATAGTCATTTTGAGTCTGATTAGAGATATATGCGGAAGTCAAAGATGGCTTCGAGCAGAGAAGCTATGTTGAGGAACCGACCTTTCAACATGATGGCCCGTATGGATCACACGTAGATTCCTGCCCCTATGTGACGGACACAAAGGTTTTTCTCATAACAGCGAGCGACACTTATAAACGCTGATGACGTGATGGCGACGTGATTACCACGATACGATGCAATGTGACGCATTGACGAGGTGCCTGCCTGTTTGGCGTTACAGTGTAACAATCTAATGTTTGTTGCCGGCATGCCATGTCAGAAGGCATAAAAACAACGGCATGTCACCCACACTCACTGCACATGCGCTAGGTTAAACTGAATGCGACATCCATGGTGGGCCGTAGACTGCGGGTACGACAATGCTGGCCTCGACTGATGTGTGTGCCATGATGAACGGGTTGCCCAACGGGGATGTGAGCCGAGAACGGGGTCGTCTCAGAAGTAGCAGCGTGACTCAATACATATACTGGCTGATGGCTGGCTACTACTTCTAATACTAGTCGTTCTATGTCTGTTAGTTCGAAAATTGATTGCCGACTGAGTTTTTAGATATGTAACGCCTTATAAAATTGCGGTGGCACACAATGGTAGCGCTAAAATTGAAGAGTTGAGCGACGAAGGACAAATGATGGGTGGACCGATTTGGATAGAGTGTAGCGTTTTACGAACAGTTATACTGGCGAACAGTCTGTGGTATGATGTCTCGGCATGTTGCGCTAGAACCAACACGATACAAGGTGCAAGTCGGTAGAGCGGCAGAGTCCTTTATTTATTCATTGTTGCTCGTTTCACGACGTGAGTCCAACGACCCACGTTGAGTCGTATAAACGGCCAGATGATGTGTTAACACGATGTTTGTTCGCTGGCCAAACGGTGTGGTACATAGCCGCGGAGGTGAGACTGCTTTCGATCGCTGCAAGCTAATCCATTTTTGCTGGGCGTGACGGATGTTCCCTCTACAAGGGCGCAAACTGTATTAGAGCTAACAACAATTTTCGTTTCTGCTCGACAAGTTTCCAAGCGGCCAATTTTCGGTCCACGCGTAGAGTTCTTATTGGTACAGCAGACCACTACCGAATAGACTGGATATAAGTGTTAGCTTAGAATGCTTAAATACATTGGCCCTCAGCAATGAGTATAGAGGGGATGTGCTCGTTGGAAAAAAAAACTCCTCATGTCTATTTAGCGTTCAGAAGAAGGCATGTCTTTAAACTGGCTGCCAGAATTTTGACCTGGGCAAGATGACAGTCAATTATGATCTGAGACAAGTCCTGAGAACATGATTATACAATATGAGCGTTCAGTTTTTTCGCAAGGGGGGGGCGGGGCAAGGCGCAGGAAGGCAGTGGTACGTGTCCTAACGGAAAATTGCCTATGTTAAGCTTCCTAAATATAGGTTGGCTTCTAGTACGGCTGTGCTCTTTATTGTTTTCGACAACACTTACATCGTTTTACACGAGTCAAACGGACTGAGTTCAGAAGATTCCCTTGAAAGACGTGGTTGCTTTAGTAGAGCCAGCACTCAACAAACGTACTAGTTGTTCTATTGTTTAGCCCTAAGATAATCGACTGTCGAGGTTAAACGTAGCTCAATTCGGCATGTAAGGCGAATTAGCATACGAATGCGGCGGCAATGCTCTCGGCAAAGTGGCGGCGATATTCAAATGATTTACCTGTATGACACATGTTATGTAGCTAAGCTCCTTGTTTTTTTTTTGTTTATTAACGAGCCCAAGGCGGCCGCTCAATATGGGCAGCTAGTCCGTGAAAATGTAGTATACATTTCTTATCTTGATGACGCTCACATGATGAGCAAGTATTCACATGAGCTAGCGATGTAGTACGACACTGTAACCACGTTGCTCGCGCTTAAGTTTAAATACAGGTTCGGTGCACTAGAGATGCAGGGTCGAACGTGGCGTGCCGTATTAGCCTAACTCGAATCATTAAACACTTACTTGCCAGAAAGGATGTCTTATGATGTGACACTAATGACGTCAGCAAAGGCTTGTACTAAAAGTTTTACTTGTTACGCAGAGTTACGTTTTTAGCTGCTCTGGCAACATTTTCTGTCCCGTCACCAATCTGGCAAATGTTTTCTATCAGACGCAAGAAAAGGCTAAATCAGGTTGGAGGTACTTTTGCGTTCCGTTTCTCAAGTAAACTAACTTAGCCACACACTGTGACACTGAGCGACTGTCACGTTTCAATGACCAGAGGGAGCTAAGCGAACCGATAACTTGCAATGCAATTTGTCCGTCCCGATTTACTTTCACAAGGGCTGTGTGGGAACAAATCGGCTTTCAAGCAAAGAACGGGATGCTAACAACTAGAAAATGGAAACGCGTCCCTCGTCAAAACCGAGGCCCACGCTATTTTTGGAACGAAATGGTTAGTAGAGTAAGCGGCATTTTGACGACAGGAGCCGGAACAACGGGCTAAGTAGTGAGAACTCTAGGTGGCTTCTAGATAAATGTCCGCCGCTGCGCAATTGTGCAGGTGGTTTGACGGCGAGAGCTAATCTGGTGCATTAGCCGGAGGCAGGCCGTTCCAGTAACACAGCGTCCGGCTGCAGACGTAAAGCCCACGAGATGACTAATCGCGATGCGAAATATATAGAAACGCGGTAGACCTTGTCCGCTTTGTGGTAACTGAAGTCAAGGAGAAGCAGTGAATTTAGCAAAATGCATGTCGTGGAAATGCAAACAAAGAAGAAAAATGAGATATTAGACAATCGGACGGAACTAAATAAGCGTGACCTGGTGAGAGATGCAGAAGCTAGTAAAGCTGGCTAGAAATTGGTCCTAAACCTATGATATGCTTAATAGCATTTAGCAAAAACAACCTCCTTAAAAAAATGTTTTTAATTCTAATAGCATTTAGTACAGACAAGTGAGTAGCCGAAAATTTTCAAACCAAGATCATTCGTCAGTTTTTTTAATCGCTTCAAAGTTTGTTCATTTTCATCATGAATGTCGCATTCGCATCATAGCAAGGTCGCCGGTAGGAGAGAGAGAGGCTAAATATTCTATGGATTTCAATAATTCACACAACACAAAGAGATATGGCCATCACTCCTCACATGGGTGATGACCCAGTGATTGCGAGCCCGTGATTCTATTGAAGTTGGTAATTGGCAGTATTGGCAACCTGTGTGGCGGCGTGGTATAGGGGACTAGTGCGCTAGCCATGGCTGTCATCAATCGGGGTGTCGCCGGTTCGATCCCTGTTTTTGAACGAAGTTTCTTTGAGCGATCCTCATTGAGAATAGATGATATATCATACCGTTGAGAGTCAGCGGCCATGCTGCCAAAAGTACTGTTGGAGAAACCCTATATATCTTAACATGTCCGGCCCTCGGTGCATTGAAGATATACCTCAGGAAAGTTCCAAGCCCGTAGGGGACGGAGGATAGGCTAGAATTAAAAACAGCATCCTTAAAAAAAAATTATTCTAGTATAGTAGTAGTAGTAATCCTGCAACTTCGGTTATTTTTGAATTCCGTTATCACCCCGTGGCCCTAGAAGTAGACCGCCCACTTTATACCTTACAACTGCGTAAAAATAGAACATTTTGAAAACAGGTAATTTCGCGAAAGTCTGTTACCGGTGCGGAAAAACGAACAGTGGGACTGAGTGCAAGAACGTACCAAGAAAAGCAAACTGAAAAGCTATGTCGCCAAACCAGAACTCAGCACTCGTAGAGCTTTCGTTACGAACGAAGCCGAATTGTTATGGATGGCAGCAGTAGTGGCACGATGAACTAATCTGAAAGAGACCAGCAAGGCAGACCCTAAATATATTATTTCCTAGAACTCTATCACGCTCATAAATGAGTTAAAGACGCTTTTTCGCCCACAAACCATATAAGACCTAACAGGCGTCTCAACAAACGTCGATTGACAAACAAATACGAGCAAGCCAGCATAAGGCTCTCGTCTACGTCCGGTTTCTTCGGCGCAATTAACTTCAACGCTTATTAACTCGCAACTGCCAATACGATTATGTCGAAGGTTTTCCAACCCCTGTTGAGGCTACTGCCTTTCAGAAAGCAGATCTCGTAAGTCTTCCCTTAGTATTGACAGCCAACATTCACCAACCGCACCAATAACTGAACCAAGCGCACGTTCTTATCCGCTCTAGCTTCTACGCGTTTCATAGAAGAAGACTAGACTACCAAGCAACGATCCACTCTCAAACAACGCCCGCGTAACTGCCAACACAATAGACAAATTGCGGTGTTGCTGATATACATTGACATACATAGATACGGATCAGCGGACGACAGAGATCGCCATACATGAATACGAAAGCTGCTATTTTGTACCGAAACAATTTTCCGTCGCCACGCGACGGATTTACCTTCCCCGGTTTTAACTAACTTAACAACCAACAAACTGGCTAGACTTTTTTCGCCAAGGACAAGCCCTAAACACAACAGGTGAGGATTTTTTCTATGCCATTTAGCTGTTTCTACTCAGCTCGGCGGCCCGCCTTCACCTACTACGACCTTCTCAGATACGGCGATTCCTTTAGAGCCACCGCCAATACGCTGGCAGAGGCCATTGCGTTACCCATCAATTATCGTAACATGGAGATCCGTTCAAATTAAGAGCGTTCATTTTCCCCGCGCGTCTCCTTCAACTGTAGATGAAGGGTCATCTCGTCGGACCTTAGATTTTGCTTCCATATTCAGTTAGATCGTGCTGACGAAATGCGGGTTTCCGGGAACTCGGAGTGACAGCAGCACTCTGCTTCACGTGGCTCATGTATGCAATGCACGAAAAACCCCACATTGATAGTCACAATAGGCTTCTGCAGGATAGAACTTATAGTGAAGACTATATACAAATCAGTACTCGAATCGCTGCATTAAATAGAGCTAAAATTAAATCCTTTTTTAAGGAGGTTGTTTTCAATTCTAGACCATCCTCCGCTCGCTACGGGCTTGGAACTCACCGTGAGGTATATCTTTAATGCACCAAGGGCCGAACAACAGTCGTTGTGACAGCATGGCTGCCGACTCTCAGCGGTATGGTTTATCGCTGAGTATCGCTTAAAGAAAATTCGATCAACAACCGGGATCAAACCGGCGACACCCCGGTAGATGATAGCCATGACTAGCGCACTAGCCCACCCCCAGACCACGCCGCCACATTAAATATATATATATATATATGTATATATATATATATATATATATATATATATATATATATATATATATATATATATATGTATATATATATATATATATATACATATTCAAAATACAAATAGTCTGCTATGATAACTAGCACAACGAGTACACATATTATGATTTACGTTTACGGGCTGTTTCAGGGAGCCCAGCCCTATATTTTACTGCAAGTAAGTCTTATTGTTCGTTTATGAGCATATGCGATATGGATCAATTATCGAAGTTATGATTCGTTTTCAGTCAGTGCGGGCACTACAATATATGCCTTTGTTTGTCATTACCTTATTATCAGTTATTACATTATTAGCTACTTCTGCTAGAAGTGATCTCGATCACCTTTGAGGTGACCTTGCGCTTTGGGTGGCCAAGTAACGTAATAATCCTTATCCCCTTCTCTTTTGTACTATTAAAATCAAGCCTTCCTCTCACGCACATTTTATGCGATGCGTCTTAATAATAATAATTTTATATCAGTTACTATATATATATATATATATATATATATATATATATATATATATGTCGCTAAAAATTTAAATAATACTTTTATTATTGGTAAACCATCATTTGTAGGAACTTTCTAAAGCAAAATAAATATGGGAGGCACACACCACAGTGTGCCTATTAGAAGCACTTAAACTTTTCGGACTGACTCTCAGCATTTAACGTCTACGTGAGTGCGCCACGCTACCAGGCTCGACAAGAAACACTTAAAGAGCTTTTATTTTACGTAAACGACAACATTTGCTCGTTGCACCATATCAGTTGCAGTGTATGTTTGATAAATGGGATTTAATGTTTCTATTGCTATTGTCTTTTGAGACCATGCATTGACAATGTGAAGGCTACGTAGTAGTGGCAGAGCCGATAATGCTTTCGAAAACGCCACATTAATCGTATTTGGCACTAGATCGAACACTGCGTATTTAACAATTATAGCAGTTTAGTACTGTAAGGAAGCCTTAGAAATCCAAAATGCAGGCGTACACGCAGAGGCTTCAGCTATCAGGCGCAGATCGAATCACAAACTGATGTTCCAAAGGGTGGCCAAGCCAAAATTAGCTGTACAGTTGTACTGATCACCGGAGCGCCCACACAAACCACCCACGGTGGTACGTGTGTAATCAGACCGCCCGTAGAGACAGATTTCGCAAGGGTGATTTCCGTAAATTGGCTCTCTGAAACAAACTAGCACTTGTAAGCAGTTATGTTTAATTGCCTGGATGCTGCAATGAAAGGAAGACGGGGTCAAAGGGATACGTTTGGTCCGAGTGACATGACACACAAGACAAATTAACCATAGGACATAAGTGAGTTATTTTTTTAATGCTGAAACCTCTCAGCATTAATATGGAGGATTACGGGAATCGTGATGTACATGCGTCACCACAGCCAGTGACTAGTGTGGGACTCACAAACCCACTAACACCCGCCTCCCCCCCCACCCCTTAGGGAACGGTAACTGCTAGGCATCGCTTCGTATTGGACATAAGTGAGCTGTGACAGGCAAAAGTATGCGACCTGGTAAGAGACTGGCGTACTATCATTGCCTGAGTGTCTAACCTCTATCGAATCGCGCTCCATATCTTTGCAGCTCTGCCGGAATATGCTGAGAGCGCGCCGGATAGCATTAAGTATTATGTATTACGTTGAGATCTTGGGGCTCGTTCTTGACATGTCACACCATACAGCGAAAGACGATTTTGACTAAAAGCATATATGGGATAAAAGGTGCCCCCCCCCCGCCGCCGCTCCCTTAAGAGCATTTTCCGAGTCCCTATCCCGTGCGCCTGCATTCGAGCGGCCCAAGCGACACATCTACATGGTGGCCTATTTGTCGGAGGCTCAATGCGAAGGCCCAATAAAGGATGGCCTCATTCCGCGGGTGGCGCATTTCTACCAGTAGTCCTGCTACGGTGCTGCTAAGACTATGCATACAGCCACCACTGTTCTTTCCACGCATCTTTAGTGCATCTGGCAAAGTGACCAAATGTCCCCAGGATATAGGCTGCTTGTTTGGCTGATTTTATCAAATCTGTTCCACTGCTTCTAGTCGACGCTAGTACAGCTTCGCAAGTAATAATACCGATATGAATTAGAACCGACTATGAGTGTAACTTTAATTCGGTTTGATTGGCTTTAATCTTAAGCTTAGTGTAGCAGGGAACGATTAGGCGCATGGTCTTAGGATGTTTGGCAATATATAAATGTACGTATTTTGTGTGATAAACGGAGCCAGCTGACTTAACGTCTCGACGGCTAGGAACAAGAGACTTGAAGAGTGGGGCAGACCGGCACACTTTCGGATGTTGTTCTGTACTGCTAATGTGACTGCATGGTCAGGGTGAGGTGCACTCTGAAAATCCCGACACTAGAGGTCATTAGAACGTCGGTTACGATGTCTCTACAAAATAGGGTCTAACCTCTTTCGAATAAACTAAGCAAGATCTTATGAGAACGACATTCGCTGTCTGTGTTTGAAGAGGTTCTGAGAGCCGGACGACCTGCAAGCGTGCAAGCGTGTTATTGAACGCGGCATCTAGAGCACCAGGGCGCAGTGCATTCATTGCGCAAGATATATAAGATAACGAAAATACTTTTGTCAACGAAAATACTTTTTACGTAACCCGGACCGGGATATGTAGGGTTTAACGAGTTGTCTGTGCCTTGAACCAATGCAAACGAGTATGTCGTCTACTGAGGCACTACCAGTAGCGCAAGACAATAACACTTGAAACCAGACGCCTTTCACTGAATGAGATAATGCGAGCAGTTTACCTTTCATAACGCTGCCTGAAAAACAAACTTTGAGCTAGTCTCCTAGTAGACATCACGGGTCCATTGTCACTGGGACGCAGGCGTGTCTTCATCATACACTTCAAAGCAGTGCTCTGTCTATTCTGTGAACCAAATGTTCAGTCTTTAGATAAAGCGGCCTGCTTCAAAAGACATCCTTTTGGAATCCGAAGGCCAGAAGTGATGCACCTACATTTACTGCCAGGTTCAGCCAATAGAAGCCCTATACGAAGAATTTGATAAAGGCGGGTCGAACGACAAACGGCGAACGGCGACCTAAATTCTGGCGTCTGTTTTTTGTTTTGTTGTTGTTGTTGTCGCAAAGTCATTATAGTAGACAGGCGCTGCACAAACTAAAATCGAAACATAGAGGAATCCCCTCGTCCGCCTAGCTCGTGTCATTTGTTATAGCCCTAACTATCGAAGCTATTGGGCGGGGGCCCATAGGTCACCTAGAATGCGGGCAAAATCGTTTGTTGCTTGTCTAGGCAGGCGCTGCAACGCTTCCTTATTCTATTAGCGATCGTCGCACAACCTATAGTACAACCCCCCTACAACCCCCGCACCTCCTCCGCGTCGTCTGTCGACGGCCCTTAAACTAGCGGGCGGTGATTTAGCCAACCCGTTCCGCGTTGCTGACGCATCGGGGATTTTTTTTTGTCTGAAGCTGTCGCTTTTCGCGCAGTATCGAGGATAGCACAAACCGGAGGGCACGTGTGAGTGCGAAAGCCCGCCAAGGCAGCATGTTCCTTTTCTAGCGTGTGTGCTAGCGTTGTCAAATAAAATCAACAACAACCGCAACAACAACAACAACAACAACAACAACAACAACGACAACAACAACGACAACAACAACAACCGCAACAACCACAACATCATCAGCAACAGCAGCAGCATGGATCGATAAAGGGGCGAGGATTTTGCTCTTACGACAAGTAGCGCAATAGCGTCCTTGGCGGCGGTTTCGTTTCGAAAATGCCAAGCGTTGGCCCCAATTTCTTGGTGGGGGGGGGGGGGGACGCACATGGGGTCCGACAGTCGCGGCACGCATCCTATCGAAAAAGGCTGCCAATTTCCAGGTGTGTCACCGCCGTCACTTCTGCTGATGTCACTGTCACCACGACTACCGCTATGCCAATAGTGTTTTTGGCCGGCCCCTGGGTTGTATTCATTTCTCTTCATTTCTACTCGACTTGACGCCTTCCTTCTATTCTATTAATATCCGTTGCCCCTTCGTTGAGTAGTACTTACCGTTTATCCCTGTCGTGCAATGATTTACTGTGCCGCACAGCCGATCGGCCATTCGTCTCTATTTGCAGTTCGTTGCTTGTGCCCCACCGCCACCTTCGCTGTACCTTTATCGTTAACGTTTCCAGCATAGATCAATTCTCTATCTATATTTGGTTGCTACGGCTTTCTCTATCTTTTGGTTGCTACGGCTATCTTAGTTTTATACACACGCCTGTATGCGCAGACGGGACCTTCCTAACACATGGTCTTTGCTTATTTTCTTTTTTTTTGCGCTGGACTTACCGTTGTCGGCACTTGCCTGGGCGGGCTTTTATCATGTTGACTCTGATTCATGGCTGTATGCTTTCTTCAGCCGATGTGTCCGTCTATTTCTACATTTCAGCTCAGATGCTCATTTATTTTATCTGGTTGCAACAGTGTTACGCAAGCGGATCTGCTTACAATGAGCTAAATAGTAGTTATACTAAACGCAGTTATTTACTACATGTAATAGCGCAGATGCGGTGGACTCAGAAACGCATAGTTTTTTGTTGATAATTATAGTAAACAGGCGTAAAACAACTGTTAGCTTTACTGAGCTTGTTTGCAAGCCTCTCGATCTGGTCCCTCATTATAGTGCCGTCGCTGCAAAGATTGTGGCGCAGAATTTTACTAAAAGCAGTTTGTATGCACTTCCGGTATGCACAGCCACTGTAGCGTGTTTATTTAACGTCTCCGGTGTTTTTTTTATAATAGAGGGAATACGTTTTTACGCGCACATCGGTGTTATAAGGTAGTGTGGAACTCGACCAAAGCAATTTTGATTACTTGTGTCATGCATTAAAACACGCCTCTGCACCATGTGTGTGCAAAGCCCTCTCAATTTCCTAGCGGTCTTCTGCTTGACTCTCTATTTTTCTTCCAGGGGCGATCCGACTTCATACGTCGTCGTCGTCGTCGTCGTTGGTGTTGGCGGTGGCAGTAGATAAATTGTAGCGCACTAGAATGAGTGGTTTTTAATAGCGTCAATTATACTGTCGTGCTGGTAGTAGTAGTAGTAGTAGTACTATACTTGGCGCTAGTGATGATCGTCGGGTTAGCACCAGTTGTAGTAAGCTAGTAACGAACGGTTCGACGCACGAGGTCATTTTTCGCTGTAAAAATTGTCACTGCCGCCGTAATGGGTGACGCAGGTCGGAAATAGCTGCGTTGCTCCGAATTGTCACCGGCGAACAGGCAGGGCCGTCGTCGCCTTCATCGTCGTCGGTCGTGCGCGCCTCGAACAAATTTTGACCGGCTCAACCCGGCTGGCCTATCCTATCTCTTTCTGGCCTATCCTATCTCTTTCTGGGCTATCCTATCTCTTTCTGGCCTATCCTATCTCTTTCTGGCCTATGCAGGCAAAACGCAGCCACGCGAAAGCCAAAAAGTTAATGGAGCTCATTGCGCCGATGATACGCAGAGCAGAGCCCTCAAACGTGCTATGGCGTTGCTCTAGCTTGACCTCTTAGCTGCCCGACCTAGTCTGGCCTAGTCTCGCTACATACAGCTTGGTCTGAGCGGGCGCTATGCGAGCTATGCGCGGTCAGCTATGCGCAAACAGGCCAAGTTGGCTGACACATGGCGCTGGTCCCTTTCCTGGTCAGGGATCGCCAACAGCGGACAGTTCGCAAATGCCGCCCCTTCTGCCCAGACGGGCCGAAAAGCTCGTCGAGGCGACGGTGGCCACGAGAACACACATCATCATTGCAGCATGCCACCCGACGTCCTGTAGAAGGGCCCATTGAGGAACGTACGTACCGTTGACGGGCTACAACCACCGACTCACAGCCAGTGCGGCAGTGGAGCGTTTGTATAGAAATTACAGCGCCTCGGCCCGGGCTCGCTGGCTCGCGCTGTCCGCAACTTTCTTGAAGAGCACTGGGCTCGCGAATGGTCCAGCAGTCGTGCTGAGCGCGTCTGTTCGCTGTCCGAACGTGTCCCCCTAGAAGCAACAGGGCTTTCAAGATGGGAGTGTCAGTATATTTTCAGTCTATCTTGTAGCAGGGTCGAGCATGCTCATTCGTTTCTCAATCCTTATCCGTCGTTCTGGTTGTATCTAGGGCGCTCCTTTCCATTATCACTAAGACCCGTTTTCTGTCTATATATCTCGTACTGTTTAGTCGCTAGTGTTCTGGTCGGGTTGAGTACGTGCGTGTTGCTCCCCACTAACTTGGGTGTCATTACGTGAATGCCCACACACACACACACAGACACACATACTCATTGGGTTTACTGGGTTACAGTGGCATCTACAGCAATTCGTCCAATTGTGTTAACGGCACGCTGTCGTTCTGGTTGTCCCCGCCGCCGCCGCAACTGTTGCTACTGCCATAACGCCTAACCATGTTGCCTTCTCGCTGCCTGTCAGCGCCCCTTGGGCCGGCCATGGGCGTCCCGGCCCACTTGGCAAGATTCCGCCGAGATGACACCAGAAATGCAGGACGTTAGACAGAGAAATGTCTGCCACGAGTAGGAGGAAGAAGAGAAAGCGGAAGAGGTCGAAGAGGAGGCATTGCACATAAAAACGTCGTAGACGTCTTTCTAGCCTGCTATATCTGCTACTGTGGCCGTCGCCGCGATTGCCATGGATTCTCGTCTCGTTTCTCGGGCTTAGCTGTCCTCCTCATCAACATCATCATCATCGTTGTCGTTGTCTTTATCGTTGTCGTCGTCTTCATCGTTGTCGTCGTCTTCATCGTTGTCGTCGTCTTCATCGTTGTTGTCGTCGTCACCGTCATGAAAGCGTCATCTCCCCCAATGATGCCTCCGCTCTGCCCCCGCCACCAACGTCACCTCCGTTCCCCATCGTGTCAGTCATCTGTATCCTGTTGTCAAGCTTTCTTCTTGCCTCTTCTTCGCTGCCCCCTCCCTTGAGTGACTGCCCGTACTGTTCATACTACTACTACTAGGACTACTACTTGTATTAATACTTCTACTACGACTGTTACTAATATTGCAACAAGTGCTACCAGAACTTCTTCTCCCCTTGTTCCCTTCTCGTTCCGAACAAAAGTTGGCGACCGTTGTTAGCCAGAGCGAAAGCTTTCGCGAATTATTCGTTAGACACCAACCAACCAACCAACTGTCGTTGTCGTCGCTACCGTGGCTAGAACACAAGCGGTGCCAGCAATAGGAGCACCGAGTAGTAGTAGTAGTAGTAGTAAATGGGGCTAGAGACAGTAGAATGAACGGAGCGCGAGAGATAGAGAGAGAACGCGCAAATGGAAAATGCGAAGAAAGAGAGGAAGAGGAGGAGAAGGAGAAACTATAGAGTCGCCTTGTAGTCCGTTACAGTCATTATAGAGCCGACAAAGCACGCTAACAACAATGATGCTGGACTAAAGGAATCAGCGTGCCAGCAAACGACACGTGAACCTTGGCGCATAGTTCGTAATTACTCAATTCTAGCGGGCACATTACAGCGGATGACTGTTAGACGTCGGCAGACTTGCGGCCTCGCCGCTTGTCCATTGCCGTGTAGCTTATATGTGGTGAGTGGATGGGTGCGTGGGTGTTTGTGGGTTGGCAAACGTCGACTTTGATCAGAAGTAACAACGACAACAAGCAGTGAGGTAAGAGGAGGAGCTGTTGCAGAACGGTATAGTTCTGCATCGTGACAATGGTAACCGGTTTGAAAAGAAGGGCGGCAAAACGCGGAGGGGTTATGAGTGTACACGTCTTCTGGACGAGACAGTTTGCGAACACGAACATGTCGCTAAGTGCATATAACGTGATTTGAGCTGCTAAAAAAATGACAGTATATACAGCATATATGCAAACTTTTGCTAAAAACATATTATGGAACTTGCAGAGGGCAAGTTTTTTGCTCGACCGCAGGTTTTTACTGCTTGCGTACAGCATTTCGCATTTGAATACGGGACAGCCCCCGAATTGGTATAGCACGCCGGTATCGCAGTCGAAAAAGAATTGATTAGACTACGGCAAGTCCTTTTGTAAAAAAGAACTATTCGTACAGGTTATTACAAATTTGTTGTTGATAGGCATGAGTACATGCACTGGCAAAGTCATGCTGCAACTCCTCTGCCTGACTCTGATTGCTTTCACAGCAGGCGGTATACGACCGCCGAGTATGTAAATGAAGCGACTCCTCGCCGACCAAAAAATAACTTTAATAATAATTACATAGCTCAAAAAGTCACACAGCAACAAGCCGCGACAGTTACCGAACGTCCATCACCTCCATAGAGGAAATTGCCGCCTGTTACCGATGTTCTGTGTGAAGGTCGTGCCCATATAATAGACCCCATGGTTCATGTATGGGAAAGAGTTTACGAACTCCAACCTTTGACCTCCACCGACAATTGTGTCTGCCAGTCTGTCTTCATGGCGAAACTGTATTGCTTTTGTTTGTCTGTGAAATGATTTAGAGGCCCTTGTTGTAAAGATAAGCCTCTACCACGACAGCGCTTTTGCGGGTAATTCGCGATTGGCGACCACGGTGTCGCGTACTGCGTACATAATGTCAACAGCATTTCTGAATTTGGCTTGCTCATAGAAAGTTAACTCATCGATTACTAAAACGCATGACAGACAAGTGAGTAGGTTCTTCTGGGAGGTCCCCTTTTTGTCAGCTTTAGAGTGTCACCCCAGTGTCTTACCACATGTCCACTTTTAATCTATCGTTGGCAATAAAGCTTAAAATCACTCACAGAAAAGGGCCGCCCACTCCAGCGAGCCCAAATGAGTCGACAAATACACACTCTTACGATGATCGACTTTGAGAAAATCTGTTTAAGTGTGCGTTTCGATGCGATGCCCCGACAGAGATCCGGATCATCCACATTATCGTCGCGCTTTCTTTTGAATAGGAATGATAATCTGGCGCGGTGCCATTGGCATTTGCCTCTTGTCGCCTACGGGATTGAACTGAGTAGCCAACTTACCTGCAAAGGCATTTAAATGTTCTGGATCCTATTGCGGCCACTGCGTCTCCGTTTGAAAGTTGACTCAGAATTTTCGTGACCTCCTCCTTTTCGAAGGAAGAATTTATGAGGTGCTATTGCAGGGTGAGTGGATATTCTACCGCTGGTTCATGCGTGTAAGCAATTGTGTCGCAGTCAAATGAGGGCTTATTAGCTCCTGGGACGGGCTATACATGTTCCTCTTCCGCCGATCATGTAGACATGAGTCTTTACTTCGGCCCTTCTAGAAGGTCGAGCTACCACCACCTTATCATCAAACCGGCGCATGCTCTCTGCCAGCAGCAGCTTGTGCTCGGCTCTATGTTGTTCACAGAGCTGCCTACGTTCTGCAGTTGTCTGGGAGTCAAGGGCTCTTGCTAAGTGCGGTATGGTGCTTTTGCTAAGCGCAGGAGCTCCAAAACCTAGCTACGTTTCAGGCAGCAGGCCCGCATGAACCACGGGCTCCGCTTCCGTCGGGACTTCAGTTTGACCATCGCCGCCTGCACGGCAGCTTTTAGACTGCCATTTTCTAGTTTACGTTAATCGGCTGCCCCATCTGCATGGACTCGCGTAAGTGAACACAAGTTCAGCCATGTAATCCCCCTCTATTATTAATATAATAATAATAATAATAATAATAATAATAATAATAATAATAATAATAATAGTAATAATAATAGTAATAATAATAATAATAATAATAATAATAATAATAATAATAATAATAATAATATATATATTATTATTATTATTATTATTATTATTATTATTATTATTATTATCATTATTATTATTATGTGTTAGGACAATACAATTGTGGCGTGTGAATGTGTATCCTCGTTATTTCATGGTTACCATCTAGCTATTCTCAGCCCATCGCACCTAATATCGACGCGGCATTTCCTCTGCAAACTGCCAGTGAAATTCGTCTTCGCGTATATCCCAGGTGTTTGCTCGTATTCGATCACCTAAGTCTTTTATATTTGTTTGTTCTTCTGCTGACCAAGCCTAATGTTTCCATTGCAATCGGTACGAAATTGTGTCTAGACTCTAACTCTGTGTATTTACGCCACTATTATTTTTCTGCATGTTCGGCAACCCATCCCGCCTCCGTCGCGCTGTGGCATGAACAAGACGGTGCAGGATAATGTCGCATCCTAAATCAGGCATTTGCCTTTTCCCACGGCGGAATGGTCACACCGTCGGTCCCGGTTCCAGCATGCTAGGTATTCCCGCTCTCCGGAGAGCTCTTTGAATTATTGCGCTTATTTCGGTGTGCCTAGGGGCCCGACCTTAGCTCTTGATGCAGCTCAATAGGTGGAGGCCATCTTTCTCCACTGGTTGTCCACAGGCCTTACAAATGTGTGGTTCGCATATTTGCCCGCCGATTCTTAGAGCCGACACCATGTGGAATGAGATGTTGCCCAGCATAGTGCCGAGCTGCGGTGACGGAAAAGCCCTGAGAAATGCGCCGCTGAAGGTCAAGAAGACCGCTTTCTCTGTGGGAGACTCAAGGCCTTCGATGTTCTCACGGGCCTTGCATGACCTTGCATCTGTAGTTGTCGAGGCCTCTCTGCGTTGTATGTTTTTCCCAAGGGCCTGGATCCAATCAGTTTGACCAGTGACTCTGCCTTCTGCTTAGCTATGTACAACCGGTGGTGAGCACTCGGGTCAACAAGCGTCTCAGCCAGCTGGCCGAATTCTAATGATGACGCTGCGTAACATATGGGGGCCAATTCGGTTGCTGATCGAATACCTAGTCCACCTTCTCTTATGGGGAGACTTGCTCTTCTTACTTGCTGCAGCCTGGTAAAACGGCAGCAATTGTTTTGTGTGCCTCGTCTCGTTCTTTAGTGTCCGTTCTAACCGTTATTACTTCGCATTTGGAAAGATTGAGAACTGTCCCCCTTTCACTCGCAAACTGCAAAACCTTGAGTAAGTCAGCGGCCACCACTTCTGCCGGCCCTCCTAATGTACCATCATCCAGATACCAGATGTTTAGCGGGCTTCTCATTTGTGCCACTAAACTGGAGATTCCTAGGCTAAACAGGGCGGGACCCAGTGGATCTCCTTGTTGCACTCCATTTGTCTATTTAAGTGGTTCTTTGTCACACCAGGATAGATGTGATGGATCCCTGTAGCTTTGCCATACTAGCGACAGGATTTCTGGTCCCTGCAGCTTTGCCATACCCGCACAGGACCGTCTGTTTTGATATATGCTTGTACAGCGTGAACGGCTGCCTCCGCGCCTTCTGTTATAGAGACCCCTACTTGCCTCGGTCCTAAAGCTTTCATTATAGAAGTTTTACTGATGGCGATATCCACCTTTGCCACAAGCCTTCGGATCGTGAGGCCACATGCTATGGGTCTGATTGAGCCGTCCTTCTTTTTTAGGGCCGTAAGGTTGGCTCCGTAAAAGATTGTCAGGCATAGAGAAGGCCTAGGTTTAGTGCCGAGGCTACCAGAGAGCAGGCTTCTTCTAGAAGTCTCCCGGATGAGGGTACTGAGTTGTCTAGCATGTCCCATAGTGCCGCTTGTGAGTGCATAGCCAACAGACGAGGTCGCGCCTGTAGCAACGCGCGGCGTTTTTCTCCTAAGGTCTTGAAAATACTTTGTGGACTAAGTGGAGCCCCAAGAACCTCTAACTCGACCGGGTTAACTCGCCTGCAGCCTGGTAAAACGGCAGCAATTGTTTCGTATGCCTCGTCTCGTTCTTTAGTGTCCGCCCCAACCGTTATTACTTCGCATTTGGAAAGATTGAGAACTGTCCCCCCTTCACTCGCAAACTGCAACACCTTGAGTAAGTCAGCGGCCACCACTTCTGCCGGCCCTCCTAATGTACCATCATCCAGGTACCAGATGTTTAGCGGGTTTCTCATTTGTGCCACTAAACTGGAGATTCCTAGGCTAAACAGGGCGGGGCCCAGTGGATCTCCTTGTTGCACTCCATTTGTTGATTTAAGTGGTTCTTTGTCGCACCAGGATAGAAGTGATGGATCCCTGTAGCTTTGCCATACTAGCGGCAGAAGTTCTGGTACTTGAAGTCTTACTTCTTCTAATATTACGTCGCGTCGTATTGTGTTAAAAGCGTTGCTAAAGTCTAGCTTGACTAGAACCCGCACAGGACCGTCTGTTTCGATATATGCTCGTACAGCGTGAACGGCTGCTTCCGCGCCTCCTTTTATAGAGACCCCTACTTGCCTCGGTCCTAAAGCTTTCATTATAGAAGTTTTACTAATGGCGATAGCCACCTTTGCCACAAGCCTTCGGATGGTGAGGCCACATGCTATGGGTCTGATTGAGCCGTCCTTCTTTTTTAGGGCCGTAAGGTCTGCCTCGTAAAATATTGTCAGGCATAGAGAAGGCAGGCTGCCGTTTAGTGCCGAGGCTACCAGGGAGCAGACTTCTTCTAGAAGTCTCCCGGATGAGGGTACTGAGTTGTCTAGCATGTCCCGGAGATGTCGGGGGCGCAGCCCATCTAATCCAGATCCAGATGCTACGGCGAAAGATCGGACGGCGTCAGAAACCAATTTATGATGTATAGTGTGCCTTCCTGTTGTTGATGGTGCCTGGAGGGATTCTAAGTGTTCGCTTGCATCTGATAATGGAAGGGGGTGCTTTCTTCTTAATTGCTGTTCCGTGTGATCGTTGAGTTATTATTATTATTATTTCTCGAGTCGCCCGTGCTTCAATGCTGTCATCCCGCAAATTTAGTTGTCTATTCAAAGATTTTTCGCCATGTGGAATGAGGTGTTGTCCAGCATGGTACTCAGCTGCGTAGAAGAGAAGGTCTCAAGGAATTCGCCACAAAAAACGTCTCATGCGGTTAAGAAGATCGCGGCTTCGACTGGGGATTCGAGACTACAACCTTTCTTACTACAACGTTGCGTCTTTAGCCATTCAGTGTGTGCTGCATAAAATGTTTTTCCCAGGGCAGCTTTGTTGTCAACTTTGTCGGGTTTTTGGCACTGGGAATAAAATGGCGGACATCTGCCTCAACCACCGTCTCTGCATGCGACCATGCAAAACCGATCAGGGAAATACCACACATGCTGACATCGGCGAAGGCGTGAAGGGAGTCCTGCGCCCTCTTCGAAGCTATCATATCTCTAAAGGAGGTCAAGGAAACTGCCAGGAGAACTCGTTTCAACGGTGGTCCACGATCCAGTCGAGAAGGAGTGTCCGTAGGCGAAAGGAAAAAGTGGGAATAGGCAGCAAAGGCGAACAGCCTTTGGATTAGGCAGTGACAGCCAGGGACGCTCCAGGCAATGGCTCTCGTCACATCTCCAGATGGTGGAGCTGTAGAAGGCGTTAACGGTCTGGCTGACGCGCTCTGCACCAAGGCAGACATGAGGCGCCGGATGATGCCGGATTGAAGTAGAAGTTGGTGCAACACCCGCTCCCATGTATTGGAAGCAATGCCTAAGCAGTTGCCGATATCTTGGGGTGGGGAGGGGGACGCGTGTTTACTGGGTTTGCGAGTCCCAAACTTGTCACTTTGCCTAGGGTGGCGCATGTCTATCAGAATTCCCGTAATCCCCTAAAGAATGCCGAGAGGTTTCAGCAGAAAAAGCATATATTATAGCAGAAAAACCTAGAGCTAAGAAAGAAATAGGTAGCAACACGTGCTGATGTTTACCTTTAGACACGCCTCAACCGTAACCCCAGCTAGCGGCTGAACATATTTCAAAACCCGTACAATAGAATAGTTTGTAAACCTTAATTAACTCATTAGACTTATTGACACAAATATGATCTGCGCACGGCGAGAAAAATATTGCGATGACGGTAACGGTTTTGTAATACGCATACTTTACTTTGCATGCAAACCTGCCGCATTTCAGTTACTATGGGGTCGATCGTCGAAGTGGCATTTCCCTCTTCTGCAAACGACGGTTGTTGCTTTGAGTAGTATTACCTAAGGAAGTAACTTCCACGACCTTGGATGCAGATGCAATGTATCTGGTGTCTGCACCCGTGGTGCCATTACGTGTAAAGCCAGTTAAGTGTGATTCTAGCTATCAAGGAGACAAACTTTCAATTCAGCGGAATGCGATGATTTGTAAATGTGTGTTAAATAACAACATTGACGATTGCTAGTGTTGTTTGCGTATGTTAAAAATGAGACCATGATCACGTCTAATGTTACAATAAGTGCTTCATACGTAATCACATTACTTAGTGTATATATCTAACGAGATACAATGCTAATGTGAGCCAGTTGTATAAGTGCATAACGTGTGGTGAGTGCTGAATAACAAATGCCCTGACAACAGTGTCACAAGCAACTCATATATGCAGCTTGACTTGAGCGACATCTCGAGTCCTCCCCCCCTTCCCTGCGAAAGACAACTCGAATCTACTTTATTAGTTACGGCCCTGTTTCATATTGTTGTTCGCTCTCTTTTCTGTCGTTCGACATTCGTGTCGTCGATGATCGGCTTGAATAGTCTGCCAGCCTAGAAGTGTCTGGGCGAGAGGAGTTGCCTTCTCGGCAACCTAGCAATACGGCAACCCAGCACATAATGAGGCTTCGCTTTGTGAGTGTGCTACTTTTGGCGTGAACTCCTCATATTAAGGCCAGTAGCGGTAGTCAGTAGCGCTGATGTGCATGAACTTTGGCAGCCATAACCTTTGCTGGCGGCGACGAGGCATTTCGGTTTGCATGAAAGCCTTTCTCTGCTAGCTATCTAAAATGAGCAAACTTTAATTTTACTTAGAGCGGCGAGTAACTACTTCGACCACCAACCTGTCGCAGTGGGAAAGGCTTCGTGGCAAACGTGGCTATGGTGGCGAAACGGTGGGCCCGCCAACTGTTTGCTATCTGCCCTCGAGCTGCGAGCGGCCGTGTTTCTGTCGAACTGAGATTGCAATCTCGTAGGTTGCTTATTGCCGCGGGCCACCTTGTGCCAAAACGTGGAAGACCTTCGGCAGTTTTGATGCTACTTCGCCGTTGACAGCATACATAGAATAGTGTTTACTGACGTAGATAAAATATCTTCTAGAGAGTGAGAGCACATATAGATGGATCTTTTGCATCCCAGCCCGCACACATTTTTCGCACCTCACACCGACAATATTCACATTCACCTATTACGGCAGTAATCCTGCATCACACCTACGACGATGATAGACGTATTCAATGCGCAGAGCCTGCTCACTCACAGCCTCCGTCGCGTTCTGCGTGTGCATACATGTATCTGTGCACATCTGTCGGCCGGTGAGCAGAATATTAAATATTTTTCTATTTATAACGTATGTTACGCACGTGCCTGCCCACACTTGTGTCTAACAGGGCCGTTATCTACGTCACTGGAAGGTTGCGTCTTTATTTGACTGCGACCTGGTGACCCCCACTGCCCTATCGCTATTCAATGCTTGGTGCAGGACTCCCTCTCGCAGCTCATTGTAGCAAGCATTTGTTAATTCCCTGGCGCCTGTTTGTTCCAGCCGGTTTTGGCGTTAAGTTTGTATTCGGACCAATGCTTTCAAGTATCCTTCCCCCTCAACATTTCATCAGACTACCCGTTCAAAAATAAAACACAATTTCAAATCAATTTCTTTAATTTTGTTTTTTTTTGTTCTTCCTGTTCATGTGTAAAACAGTTGGTTCCGTAGACTACCTGCTTTGTAGACAAATATATATTTTTCTATAGGAGAAGCTACTATCAGGATATCCTAAATTACAACATCCTACACAGTGCAAAGCACTTACAGAAGCTTAAACGCCCAGTAGATAAATAGACTTTAGACTCATGGGTGAATCTATAGCCTATCTAGGCATAGAAGAATGCTGGACAGGCGTCGGAGTCGTTCAGTGGACGTTGGCATGAGTGATACCTTTGGCTACCAATGGACCTGTTTGTAATCCGTGTTTACCCATATGAGGCACACGAGTCGGTCGGTCGCAACGAACACCGTTGCAGAGCCTTCTGGTGGACTTACGGGACCCGGGCACAGATTCGAATTTGGTTTGCTGAGTTAGTAAGAAAAATTTCCAATGCTGTCCGTCAATATTAAAGATAGGGCGCAACTCGTAGCGTTATCGAAACACGTGTTTACGGAAACAACGTGTTCTTGGGAAACAGGAACACACAAACCGTACACGCGTATTAGCCTAACTGAAAAAAAATGTTGTCATGGTTATCGCTCATTCTATCATTGAAACGCACTTAAAAAACATAGCTGACCGTTGGTTGAGTCGCCGAGGCGACTACCTTATCTAGATAAACAGTGATTAGAAGGTCTTTTGTTGATTATACCTGTGCGTTTGCTTCGACGCTGTGTAAATGGGAGATTGTGAAAGCCATTCTAAGGGCGACCAATTCTGAACTTAAATCCACGACCTTTCAAATATAAAGCAATGGCATTACCAGTCAGCCACGTTGCCCAAGAATTATCGGTCTATCTGTGTCGTTCTCATTTGATAAAGTTAGCCGCACCGTCTTTCGCGCACCTATCTTTTTGAAAACAGCTCGCAGAGCATATATAGCGAGCTACAGCGTGCTCGTTTCGTTAATGTAGTTTCATTTTTGCAGGGTTGTCCTATATACATTTGTATATATGGTTTTACGCACTGTGCTTCGTCTTACGAGCATGTTACATAATACACTACAGTGCCGGCGCCCAATTTCTTCATCCTAGGACTAGTGTGTAGAAAATAATACGTTTAATCGCCCCGTCAAAAAGCTACATATATATATATATATATATATATATATATATATATATATACATGAACATTTATTCTGGCATTCTTACAAAGATTAATTGATGCCAAAATGATATACCGTTATCGCAACTTTTCGGAGGTTAAAGCAGACAGAAGTTCCAATTGAGGGACTTTCAACTAGATACAAAGACCTGTTTTTATTCATTGTATGTTAGAGTATTGTGTTATGAGGTGATGGTTACAGAGGCATTCACCGATGTGTTCAGGTGACTCAAAATGATGCATCCCGTAGAGCCATCTTCTCCCGATGGCTCTACGAGTCAGTTAGTGATCTGTTCGTTGCCTATGACCTGTTACCAGTATCACAAATATATATTTTCTAGAGTAACCACGCTTGCCTAAAAAACGTCTCGTGGTTTACTACCGGCGGATATAGTATTTCTCTAGGCGCCTTGACGGAGAAGGCGGCTACGTAGAGCGACAGTATTTGTGGTACCGCGGACCAGAAAAAAATGTCGGTCCTATTCTATATTGTGCCGGCTGCCGCACATTTAAACGCGTAGGATCTCTCTCCTCTGTGAGTGTTTGTGTGCGGGAATTAAGACAGTATTTTATTTCCGGCACTGGTTTAACATACCGATAAGGCTATTAGCAGACGTTGCAAAGTGAAGAGTTCTGGAAAATGTTAATTTATTGATGAGTTATGAGCCACCATACAAGGGGTCGGGAATACTGTTGTGTTGAGTGTATTTTCTTGCTACAAGAAGCTGGATCAACTGTTTACTGTGTACGCACTGGTATATATGATCATGTAAATGTGTAAATCCAGTCTATTTTATAAATGTCAGTTAAATTTGATGATTTTGTTGACTAAAAATGACTAAAAACTTAAGCATTCGATGTGCAGTTTTGCATCGCAAATAAACTAGGTTCTGAATCTGTATATATATATATATATATATATATATATATATATATATATATATATATATATATATATATATATATATATATATATATCTACTATATATATCTATATTCTATTATAGATATATATTATATATATATTATATATATTATTTACATATTATATATAGTGAGTATATATATTGCTAATAGTAGGTTCCAATATAATGAGTTTCCGGCCTAAATCTTTCAGGTCCTATGAGCGGCCTCCTAGGACTCCACTCAGTGCCAAATGTAGGCCATTTTAATTTAAGGTTCGTCAGGAAACCTAGGAATAATCGAACTCATGTACTTCTTGTGTTAGCAAAAAACTACTATGCCACAATGCCGTGCCTATACGGACATATCTGAGCTCTCTCTAGCAGAGAGCTGCAGCAGGCAGACAAAGCTCAAGCACATTTACAGTGTAGGAAAATAATAAATAGTTCCTACCCGAGTGGGATTCCTTCCAACACATGACAACGGCCAAGTGTTTTTTAGAGCGTAGGCAACCCAAGCTCTTACTACTGTCGACATATAATATATATATATATGTGTGTGTGTGTTGCGCAACATTGAACAATATCCGTATCCTCCTGACCAAAACAACCGCATTTCAAGCGAATGGCCACTCTGGCCGATTCTCGGACATCCCATGCGTTATATGGTGATCACAACGGCGAGGACAATGGTGTGAAACCAACCGGAGACCGACGGATCCGTAATGTCACCAACAGCCTTTCGAGTTTGGCCTGAACGAAATGTCCCACTTTGACCCAAGAGCTTTGCAACAAATGACAGCGCAAAAGAGATATTGTTCGTTTGGTTCGTCGATTCAATGATACGAGGGCTAGAAAAAAAAATATATATACATAAAATATATCTATATATATCTTTGGGGCAGTATATATATATTTTTTGTGGTAGTATATATATATATATATATATGCATACAAACATATATATATATATATATATATATATATATATATATATATATATATATATATATGCATACAAACACGTACATTGCCATGAGGTTTTAACACCGTAAGGCAGGTCAAGCCGTCAACACATTTACGGACATTCCTGCTACGCGCTAGCGCAACATGGGTTTCCGGTTGCGCAAGCTACACACACGAAACCGGCCAATACACCGCCGACGACGACGACGACGACCACTATACGTTTATGTTTTCGTCAGTTCCTCGCGCGCTACGTCCATTGTTTTTCCTGGTCCTGCTCGTTCCGCTTTGCCGCGTTCCCTCCGTAGCCGCGTCAGGAAGTTCAGCAGTTGGAATGGTGACATTGTGGCGCAGTGGCTGTGGCGTTGCGACGATACATTATTGACGACCGACCAGAGAGAAAGACAAACTGTCTCGTTTCTATTTCTTCTATATTTCTTCTTTCCTATCCTTGGCTATCCGCGGCTACACCCCTTTGCGCCCGCTTTTCTTCTTCCACCCACAACAAAATCGGAACAGTCAGGTCAACCGATCAACCGATAGCGCAGCCGGCCGACAATGATGGCCCAAGAAGAATTGTTGACCTGCCGATGCGCTACAACAACAACAACAACAGCAACAACAACAACAATCTTGACCACAATGGCCTGCTAACGGAAACACAACAACAAATCCTTAGAGCAGTATTCCAGCAAGCAGGCCGATGGAAGGCAGGGCACGGATGTAACAAACCCGTCGGTCGTGCTTAGTGAGTCGACGCTGTTATCGTCGTCATTGCCGATGTTGTTGTTGTTGTTGTTCTTGTATTTGTTGTTGATTTGTTGTTCTTGTTGTTTTTGTGATCGTACCTATACGCACTATAGGCGACTGACGCTGACGATACATTAATGATGCAGGCCCGATGAGTCCGGCCGGTCTGGGTACCTGGAGCGTCGTCATTGGTTGCGAGCCAGATGCGCTGACAGTAGTACAATTGTAGTGGGTGTAGGTATGCTGTATGCTGTCGCTCACTTGGACACGAAAAAAGACCACTCTGGGACCCGTCTGATGACCAGAGCTCGGCCGCGCGAATAAAGGTCACCAAACGACAGAGAGATAGAGGGAGCAGCGAGAGAGAAAGATAGAGAGAAAGGTTCCTACCCATATCCAGTGTAGTGCGTGGCCCAAAGTTTGCCCGCTGCTTCCCCGCCTCTCCTAGCAAGCAGGAAATGCCGCTTTCAGGCTGGCTCAAGCCGTTAGGGCCTGGCTGGATTCGTTCGATGACCGTTGGGTCCTTCGTAGACTCCAATTCGACTGGCAGTGGTCCTACGCTGACGCCATGAAGATATACGGACCCTTGCGTTGTCGACATTCTCGTACATTGGTTGCAACGGAAACAACAGCAGCAACAACAACGGTAACAACAACAACGGTAACAACAGCAACGACAACAACCAATAAACGAAGCTGACCGGTTGTCTACAAGTGAGGTCATCGGAGTTCAACCCATCGGAGAGACCCTGGGAAGGGGATTCAGAGAAGAGTGAGTCTTCTTCCCGAAGTCCGGTACCCCGTTGGGTAAGGATGGGGACAGTTTCTTTTAATACCGACACTCGTGCTTGAAGCGGTGGGAACAGTAGCAGTAGTAGTAGTATATTGGTAGAGGATCAATTCCGAATATTCAATTCCCGCGCATAAATTCTGGCAATAGCCAATTCCGGCGCCGGAGAGGCCGATCGACCGGGCAGTAACATTGCAGCAGCATTGTCGAGAAGATCCAAACTACACTCAATTGGAACACTGACGGAACCCACTACGTAAGCGAAAAGCAGGCAACGAAATCAGTCTGCTCCTCCCCCCCACCCAACGTCTCTATACGTCTCCCCATCTTCTCTTTCTAGCTCACAGTGGAATGTAGTATGAATGAATCTAGACTATATATCATACAGCAAAACGCGAAAATGCGTCACAAGGCTATGATTTGTTGCTCGTGTCGACTAGAATCGAAACATATACTATAACTGTTTTACTTGCGGCTGCCCTGATTGACCTGATTCGACCTTGCTGTATTGTGATTGTGACAGGTGGTGGGTTAGGCGGAAGTTTTTTGTCGGAAACTCTCAATACTCTGGCGGTGCCCGGCCAATCGAGATGCGATCCGCGTCAACAGCGGGCGAGTCCATTGTGTCGAGGCAATGTCATTCATACATTTGGGCTGAGTTTGAAGGGATTCAGAATTGTGTAACGTTACCTGAAGGAAGACGCAGGTTTAGTTTAGCGGGTTTGCGAGTAGTCTTACACTAGTCGCATCTGCAAACTGCCGGCAAAGATATGCATCAAGCACATTCTTTGGCAATATTTTACATCCCGCCCTATATATATACGGGTTTTACAATGATGTAATTCATATTGCACAAATTTAATATTCTGAAAACATTAGGGCGGTCAAACACCTGTACTACGAGAGAGAGAGAGAGATCTGCCGAGTTGTATAACGTGCCAAATTGTTGTGTTTTCCAAAAATACGTCAGTGTCTTTTCACCATGCAGCGCAGTATCGCCCTAATAAACCATAGGCCATACGTTGCTAATGTATGTAAGTTGAGCCCGATGGCGTGGTGCATTCACCTGCGCCTCGCGACCGGAGGAGACACATAGGTGCGCGGGGTCGAGCTCCACCGTTGCACATTTGTATTTATGGGGTCCATCTATTATGGTTTATTTACACACAGGGTAAATTATAAACAAGTACATCATTCTCAATTAGTGGCTCTTCCACATCACCGGATTTACTCTCATCTTGCGAGTTCAGCTATTAACTGAACTGCTGGGCATGCTGCGACGTGGTATCTATCGCAATGGCCTAAGCATCCCGAGCACCTAAAACAGTCCGGATGATCGTGGAATTCTCGCGTGCTGCATATCACTTGATGGAACCCGTGGGCTGCAAACGCCGTAGTAAGATGCTTACTCATATATCCGGCTGCTTGCCAGGTTGTATTCCTCATTGCTATCGTCGTGTATATTCCTCTGTTTATATCCTTTAATTTTTTCCCCCCACTTCATAGTGTAGGCCACAAACGCCGCTAACCCCAAAACCCACTTCCTGAAGAAAAATCGGACTCTATCTAGTTACTGTAGATATGCCTCTCCTAATTTGTCCCATAAAAGTGATGTACCATATGCTGCAATTGGCTCTACTTTAATCTTGACGGAAAGTGCGGACGCGGTATGTATTGACAACATTTGCGGGTTTTTAATTGCTGCTGCTGCCGCTCGAATGGCTTTCGCTACTTTGCTTTCAATATGCTTTCGGAAACTGCTACTATTTCACGTTATAGTGACCCCCAGATAGGTGGTGGGGGTCCGATGGGGTCCGTCCATCTATGAAACAATGCGAAAAGCAGTCTCGTGGAAGTTAAATCTTGGCTGAGGATCAGCTCGAAAAAGTTTTGTAATGTATGTAACACGATACGTGTTGTCACGTCATCCTAACTTTTTTTTCCCCATTTAAGACGCCCATACAGTTACTCCAATAGTAGTATCTCTATACAAAACGCTTCTAGTGCGTGCTGAACAGCATGCGCGTGTGGACTGTTTGTGATGCATTGCACTTTTTAACAACAGCAAAAACGTATAAAATAATATCATAACCTGGCCGCCGAAACGAATCTCAATGCTTCACCTATTAGTGCCACGATTGCGCTTTTCAAAAGCGGCATGGTCTAAGGAACTAGTACGTTAGTCATGGTTGTCATCTACCGGGGTGTCGTCGGTTCGATCCCTGTTGTTAGTAATTTTTTCTTTGATTGATGCTCATTGCGGCCATGCTGCCACAAGAACTGTTGAAGAAACCCAAAGTATTTTAACATGCCCGGTCGTCGCTGCATGGAAGATATGTCTCTGGATGAGTTCTAAGCCCGCAGGGGACGGAAAATGGTCTAGAATCGAAAACAAACTCTTTAAAAAAGGATTGTCAAAAAATAAAAATTAATAAACCTATATATATATATATATATATTAATATATATATATATATATATATATATATATATATATATATATATATATATATATATATATATATATATATATATATATATATATATATATATATATATATCTAGCGCTACTACCTGTTAAAGACATGGGGGCAAGCTATGATCTTGGTGAAGTTGACACGATATATACATATGGTATATGCGGATTCGGCAAACAATTTGCGTGTCAGTAAATGGTTCTTTGTTGTCTTTGGTCAACCTTAATTAGCAGTCGTAATAGCTGGCAGTTGAACTACTAGTTATCAGTATGGTGCATTCACTAAGCGCACCGAACAATTAAATCAAGTATCACAAGGTTTCCAAGTTTCCGTCGATTTAGGAGCTTTAAGACATTGGTGTCGCGCGAACCTAGTTCGTTTGCAAAATTTCCCGAACGTATAAATTGGGTACGACATATTGGGAGCTAGTATAGCTTGCCTCCTTGCGTTGGAGACACTTAAAGGCGGCAAACCGATACAATATTAAAAATACTTTTTGGGCCGACTCTCAGCCAAGATTTAACGTCCATGGGACTGCTTTTCACATTGCGTCATAGACGGTCTCTCATACATACAAATGTGCAACGGTGATAACGACGCATTTTGAAACTTTGCTCGAATCAACAGCCGTCGTCTTTTTGATTGTAGAGTATACCCGGAACGTGACCTATTAGCTTCTCTTGCCTTCTTGTCCTGAAATTGTCGTGCCCGTTGCCACCTTGTTATACAATAATGGTCTACGTGGTTAAGGTGTGCTAGTTTTCGGTTGTCCAGTCTTTTTTTTAAATGAGGCAAGCCTCGCTTCAAATAAGTGGATCACTTAAGGTTCTAGAGGTTAATGAGTTGATGAACAGATACGCGGAAGCTTAGGAGGCCCGTATAATTCTCTAGTTTGCATTAACAAACCTGATCCACTAGCTTTGCTAAATCCTATTTAACCGTGAAGCCTCTCCGTAAAGTTCTCTGTCAACAACTAGAAATCGTAGGTAGTAGAATATAGCAAATCTGAAGCGCCTTACTATAACAACCCCAAAAAGTAACAAACTGCGGCTCATCAAAGCATTCACGCAATTTTATGAGTTAGTGTACCTACTAAAAATGATGAACGTCTTTCTTTATTTATTAGCTAACATGATGAGTCAACGCTTGGCCTTTCCTACTAAAAAGGAAAAGAGTAAACAATGTGAGGTTGAGCTGACAATAGTTGTCAAGGCATTCACGAGGTTTGGAATATTTTTCAGTATCTCTAAATTAGGCGTATTTATCAAGTTACACCAGCACATCATTTGGTGTGCCATCTACATATTTTGCGTCTGACACAACACCGGTCCATTACGGTCACATGTAATAATTGCTAACATCTAGAAGTTTATTCATTTTTACTGTAAGTGTATGAAATACTGATAAGTTTCAAAAGAACAGGAATCAAAACGGACATGCGCTTAAACAGATGTATGCTTTAGTCAGTGCAAATTTTTATTTAGTTATGTACATAAAACTTCGATAACTTTGTATTTCTAGTGAATAACCAATCTAACTATGGCTCAATCAACGGCTCTTTTTTCAGGCAAGTTCCCGCGACTTTGAGCAAAATGTACTCGAGCGTGATCAGAACTCATCAACATGAAAAATGCTATTTCTCACAAGAAGAACGCGTGACCTCACGTACGTTGTTCTGACCTACAAAATATACAACGTTAGTTGGAAGCTCATTCAACAACTATTATGTTTTGAAACCTTGCACCTTCTAGCTGCAATCTATTTTGATTGCTTAAAAATTGGAAAAAGTTCAAAACATTTCTGGAGAAACATCGTCTTCGGAGGAAATGCGTAGAAGATGCAGTAATCCGCCACAAAACAGGAGTTATAAAAACGCGAGATTCCAATAAGCTGTCTGACTTTAGCAGGCAATGGTAAGAAGGGGTTGGAGACTATTTTATTGTTTAGAAAATAGTAGACATGCCGAGGGTCAAAAAAGATGGACACTAGTAGTCTTTATTTAGATTCAACATTATTTGCAACCGCATTTCCCAGTCTAAACTCAAAATGACAGGGTCCTTGGGTACAGTTTTCGGGTCTTTTGGTCTCTATTAAGTTACGCTGGCTGTGGATATGTTTAATAGAGCAATTAAAATTAATACTAGTTGGCTGTATAAAAAAAAATTTGTTTTGAAAGTCACATCTGTGAAGGCTCACACATATGTACGTCGTGTGCTACGATAATGGCCTATTTATCCGATCGTTATGTCGTTTTCACTCTGGATTAATAAGGATTTTGGCCAGCAAAAGCAATATTTAACGACGGGGATACTCTCATCTAATTTGAGCGGGAACAGCTCGAGCAGGGTTGCCGAATTTTGAAAAATACGTTTTTTAGAAAAAGTAATGCAAATGACCCACTGATACTGATTATGCGAAACCATGCCACGAGCAAACGTCGCAATTTCAAATTCAATTTGTTAAATTCTAAGCGCGCAGTGCATTGTAGAGAAGTTTTCATTCGCACCACTGAAGCGTCGGCTCCCACCTCATTTTCACTAGAAATACTAAGTCCTACTTTGGAAGACTAAAAAACGATGTCCTACTTTGGAAGACTAAAAACGAAGAAAAACGAAAAAGAAATGTTTATGCTATGCTATTTTACGATTAGTTGTAGTGCCATCTAGCTCAGGCCTACCACATCTGGTAAACTTGGTCAAATGTGAGCGCGTGCTTTTATATATATATATATATATATTACATTTTCCTGTAACCCTAAATTTAAATAATATATAATACTTCTTGTTGCATATATATATATATATATATATATATATATACATACATATATAAGGATCTTCCATAGCCGTATGTAAATGTTCTAAGGTTTGGTAGAACTCGGCAAGAAAATAATTTACCCCAACGAAAGAAGGAGGCGGAAACGTTTTTTACAAATTTCATCTTCACCTCTAAACAGGACGTTTCCGCTCCCACTTTCCATTTAGGAAAAAATATTTTCTTGCTAAGTTCTACCAAACTTTAAAATAAGTATATATATATATATATATTTATCTACGTGTATATTTAGCTATCAACAGCATCAACGTGCCGTATCGGTCAGAGGGTTCTTGCAGCATATTGTGTGTTGTAATTCTATTGGTGTCGATCCAGCGAGAAAGGGGCTTGGTTGGAAAGTTGTACAAAGGCGAATGTTCTCTACTACCCTCGATGGCCGATAGGCCGGTATCGGCTGGACGCCTTCCTATTTCGTCTTCGACTTCCGAGTGCAGCGCTATCGATCTGTCTCGCTGTTTCCCAATGAAATAGAGGCTGGAAAGTCTCAACTCTAGCGGCATGATACACAAGCGGTAGTTCTCGTTGTTGTGGCTGTTGTTGCAGTCGATGGAATTGCCTCCTCACTCAAGCCTTTCTGACCTTCGCAGGACCCGGTGACAATGACATACTGACAACAGTATAGGACAGGTTTTACCTATAAACGATTGGCTACACTTAGTTCTCAGCTGCAAGTCAGCAAGCAAATCTACCGGCAGTCATGAATGAGGCCGGTAACTGGTAACATTTACACCCACTGGTTGAACAGTTTCGGAAAGGTAATCGCCCAAACTCTAGAAATAGAGCGGAATGCGGCTGCAACAGCCCGCCGCTCCTCGATAGCAGTTTTGAGTTGGATATAGAAATAGATTGAGTCGGAGAGGACGCGCAACAGTCGGGCTAGCTATAGTTATATATATATATATATATATATATATAGAAAATATTGTGATGATTTATTAATCATTTACAATACGTTTGCACACTCGGCAGTGCTCGCCTTAATAAAAATGGTAATAAAAAGGTGTCACGTGAAGTTAAGAATCAGTTGTCCGTGTCCTTGCTTGATGGTAGCCCCCGCTCTTATGGATCCGGTGCGAGCGATATATCCTCAAGGTTCCTTGCAAAGTTAAAACGGTGAGATCCATAAGATTCTTCTTTGTGACGCCGAGCCCCAAGAGCGTCCTCGCAGATTCGGAGTCCCATACACCACTCATAGAGATAGTGATGGATCCGAATCTGCGAGGTTTTTGCGGGTAGGGGAGCGCCGCTCTTAGAAACTCGACGTCATATTTGGCGATCTTGTCTTGCCGTGCTTTTGCCAGGTCCCGGTTCGGGCCGCAAACCTCGGCATCTAAAACCCAGACCTCGGTAGGTGTTGTTATTACGAGGTCGGGCTTTAGACCCGGTGCGCCCGGTCGACGGAATACTCGCTCACGAACCACCTCATGACCCCTTTCGCGGAGAAGACGCGCCACGCGATCACAGACGTCGTCATGTCTCTTTATGGTTTGTTTGTGTGTTATATCGCACATCTGAGCGACATGAGCCAACGTCTCAGGCGCATGACACCCGTGCCTACAACGTTTGTTGTAGCCCGGGCGTCCCCTGGCCAATCTGGCACGCGTTGGTAGTGCGTTGATCCTGAGCTTTAGTAGGTTTAAATACTCCTTACCAGATAGGTAGGGCATACCCTTAATCCAGTAATGTACAAAGGGCGTTTCGTGTGCTTTTTTAAAATGTGCCCCATCGAACGTGTTGTGCAGTTGTTGAGACCAGTAATCGGTCTCTTGTGTAGCGGTCTCAATGGAGGTTCCCAAGCGCTCGCAAAGAAGTCTTGTTTTCGCAAGATCTTTTTTAAAGTGCTCGGTGGTTAGCATCCATTGGACCCCAAGGTGCGTGGAGTGTTGTAGTGCTGTCAGGCGGGAGAGGCGGATTCTGGGAATGAATGTTTGGAGGCAGGGGATGTCCAGACCGCCGTGTGCTGTGTGCGTGTACAGGTAGGCGTTCGGCACCGAGTTTTCGAGCTTAAGCCATTTCGACTTAACAACCTTTCTGATCTCTTTATCTAGGTCACTAAGGAGTGCGTAAGATGGTCTGGGACCGGAGACCAGTTTATATAGGAGACGGGGAATGAGAAAGTCTTTCAAAAATATGAGTCTTTGGTGGGGTTTAAGGGGAGCTATCGTGAGTCTGTTGAGTAAGTTAAGGAGTATATCCTTGGTGGAGTCAACTCTGCCATTGCTGTCAAAGTCGACTCCAAGATATCTCCATCGATCGCTCATACCTTTAGCTGGCAATTGCCGATCTCCAACGTTAAATTCTGATACGGTATTGATAAAACCTTTACCTTCCTTCCTATTAAATAGGTGGGAGATAGTAAAGCTTTTATTAGTATTAATTTCAAGGCCTCGGGATTTTAAAAGTGGGTCCGCAATATTAAGGAGCCGTTGGAGAGTGGATTTCGTGGAGGCTAGGAGGATGAGATCATCCGCAAAGGCTAAGCCCATAAGGCGGAAGTCATCAGTAAGTTGGTACCCGATATTAGTTTGGTCTAATTTTGAGAGAATGTCGTCGAGAACTAGATTAAATAAGAGGGGGGACAGAGGATCTCCCTGCCTAACACCCCTAGTTGGCCGAAATGTGCGACATTCTTGTCCAAATTCTATGAGAGTTTTAGATGAGAGGTACAAGCGTTCGATATAGTTAATGAATACCTCCGGGTATCCGCGAGTCCGGAGTGACCACAGGACGGAGTCATGACTCACCATGTCGAACGCCTTACGGAGGTCGATTGAGGCAAGTCTGAGCTCACGTCCTGCAGACTTGGCATCGTTAAGGATACCATCCAGAACCGCAAGATTCTCGAAGGTACCATTATAGGGGAGAAACGAGGGGAGAAAAGAGTATATATAAATATATACAACAACACGTGGTAACATAACATCTACAATTTCATCTCTGGCTGTTCTTGCCTTCACTAGGAAGTATATTTAATAAGGCTGTTTACAATTTCTAGAAAACATACGATCAGGAGAAAATAGAGCCGCTGAAATCTGCTGAAATACGTTTCATTGTTACAATCATCTCGTAACTGTACCAACCTACATATCGCTAGGTCGTGCCAGCAGGACCTTATTGTGGCAGCAGTTTACCCTGTCACAGGCATAGTACTGTGACACTTGCCGAGGTATTCAGGTGCGGCTTTACGTAAACCCTATTCGAGACGCACTGCACTGTGAAAAAAGAAACATCCTCGATCCATCATCGTACGGGTAGACTAGCGGGGGTGGTGCGGCCCACGCAATCCGTTCTAAAGTGCGCCGGCCAGACTTTGCTTCCATTCACGTAGTCCCCTTAACACATATGAATATACGCTTTAACAGATTTATATATAATACTGTTAAGGCGTATATACATTCATATACTGTGGTATTGTGCCCCCTACAAGGAGGTGCGTGTAAGTCGTCCACTAACACCCACCCGCTCAAAGACGTATCTGCGCCCACGCATGAATGACACATAATAACTTAGCATAGCATCCTGTTGAGCACATGTAAAGCAAGTGACGGTGGTCTGGACAGCTCACGTGCCGCAAGAAACGGGGCGTTGCCATGTCAGCCAAATACCTGAATACGACCATACGACATATAAAAGTGGTTTGTGTCCGAACGTTTCCAGAACGGTTGAATTGTTTCAATTTTCCACAATTGAAACACGAATCGTATGTTAGGCTACTAACATTGCACTATTAGTAATACTGCTACCAAAGGGCAGCACCGAAGCAAGAAGCCTACTTTCACGAGTTTAAGATCAAATGCGGCCCGTAAATCTACAGGCACACTGTACATGTACACATGCATTGACATGCTGAACAGGTTGAACATTTAGGGCGGAATCCGCGCTGTTCATCAAGGAGTGCTTGGCTGTGGTTGATGAATGGCCTCAGTTGCGGTACTAGGAAACTCGCCATAAGCCTGTTTAAAAGAAAATCCTTTTTAGGCTGACTCTCAGCCAAGATTGAACGCCCATGGGACTTCTTTTCGCATTGCTTCATAGACGGACTACCCCCATAAATACAAATCGGTGCAACGGCGGGGCTCGAACCCGCGCACCTATCTAGTGTCTCCCCCGGTCGCGAGGAGCCGGAGACGAATGCACCACGCCACCGGGCTCGACATTAGCCTGTTTACACAATTATTTGTGGCTTCTTTCGGGTATGAGCTCGGGCTATAAGACAACGCGATGATAAAGATAGAATATTCACTTAATGCAGGCATGTATTTAACAAAGCTGTCCAGCATGACAATTTCCATTTTCCTGCTGGGTAAAGGTCTGCTTAAACAAAATTATCCGCACCGCATCGTACTCAGTATAGAGTCGACTTGGAGATATATGGTGATCTTGTCACTTTTTTGTTTGACATTATCGTTTACTTATTACAAATTACAGGGTGTAAGTCAGTTACGAGGTGTAGAGTTGTTTGTGAATGCCTTTGCTCGCTACGTGCGGTATTTCGCTTAAAGTCAAGCATTGCACGCATCGCAGGAAAATGTGTCTGTAGCACTGTTTTTATCTCTACTTAAAAACTCACGATAGAGGTGGTGATTTTCTAGTATAATAGAAAATATTTTTGGCTAGTCGACTAAAGACAGACTGCCCTAGATACCGCAGTAGTTCTTCCGCGTCGTTTCTCTGCGTTGCCACCATCTATCGCGGCGAAGCATTCGAATATTGCACTGTAGGCACTAAAGCCTAGTAGAAGCTTAGAGAAACAACCTCTTGTTGCTTCCTTTCTTCGAGCAAGCATGCGAGAGCCAACGATGCGCAAAATGGCTTGTCGAACTGGATCGTCAAGTGGAGAAATGTCTAGAAAAATGTCTTCGACATTTGTTCAAACTTGCCAACTGGCAAGTGATTCTAGTTATTGGCAAGTGATTTTCTGCTGAGTTGGCGCAGCTGACTTTCAAGCAGTTTGTTCCACCTACGTAATGCACGTAAACCTTCCAGGAGCGCATGTCATATGCTGATAGTGTCAGCCGATCAACTGCTGGCATTGTATAATATCCGTATATCGGTCTGATCACTGAACCCAGCAGAGAATTCACAAATCACACATTAGAAAGTGTTCCGCGCTGAAGTTTTGTTGATGATATCACTGGACGGTACCTTTGTCAATTTTTTTAATCTTTTGCATTACACTCCGAGAAGCGCACGTATTTTGCCAACAATTCGCTAAATTGCCCTTTGGACATTTCGTTGCCGTCATTTATTAGCTTAAATGGAAACGTTGTCATAAGCTCCTATCTGTATCATTGAGACTTTTCCATCTACCGGTGCTATTGTTGGACAGTCAAAGAGCCTAAACATGGTAAACGCGTTGGTAGAGGCCGGAAATGTTCATGCTTTCAACGAGTTACCTTTACAGTAGCACACAACAGATTGCTATATATATATATATATATATATATATATATATAGCACACAACAGATTGATATATATATATATATATATTTATATATATATATATATATATATATATATATATATATATATATATATATATATATATATATATATATATAGTTATCGATGTGTCCCGATACAGGGCAGACTGTGTTTTGTTAACGTGAGCCTGGTTGTTTTTGTGTCGTGCATGCTTAAACGAAGTTATGCTATGTTTCTAGGTCAAGCAAATCCTGGAAACATTAAGACTATACTTTTTAAAATTGCAAAAGATAATTTCAATTAGACATTTAGCTGAGCGTGACGCACGCATTAAGAACGATTCCAAAAGCGAACACCCAGTTAGCCGTCCGGTCATTGCAAAACCGTGCAAATAATTCCACGAGTTTTATAGGGTTATGTCTTGAGAGCCAACCATAGCATTAGTCACTTTTCACGTATGAGTTTTCTAATATGTCAGTAGACGCTATATATAGATATATATAATTTTTTTTAAAGCCTCTAAACATGGAAATTCTACGAGCACCTTTTGGGGTCTATAGATGTAAATGTGGCAACCGCCGTATAAACAACAACTTTTTTGGAAGGATTTGCAACCCTCATGTCATCTACACAGATGCAGCCTCAAATATGTCTAAGTCATATTTTTGAGAAGTCCCTCTACGTGATGAAAATACGCGTTATATTGCTGCTTACACTATGGACGCAGTCAATAAGTGTTTTAGAATTATGATCCCCTTTTGTCCGTTCATATGCATGACAAAATTCAAATTAATTTTCCTTAAGGCTGCTTCATCAAACTACTATAGCTTAGTTGAAAACATGATATGCGTATACGGAGCCGCAGTAAATGTACAATTGTATTTTCTCAAGTACTTCAATGCAGATTAGCACAATATACTTTTTGCCGTATGACTACAGCCCCCCCTTATAGTTTAGCCGAGGGAACTCTTGCCTAAAAACGAACTGTTTTGGTAGTTCCCGTGCGGCAAAATTATAGGTCAAATACGAGCTGGAGCTACAAGCTGGAAAATCCAGAAGCCAAGTAGATGCAAGGTTCACAAAATGCATCTGATGCTACCTCTGTTTATAGCTAGGGACAGGCAGCTGTTTGTGGCAGACCCAAATCGACCGCACCACCTCCCCATGCAGGTGGTACCTGCTTACGCATGTTTAGGTAGCGCAAACATCCAGTCGACATTAGCGTACTAAAACTGCTATACTTGGCTGAAAGAGCTTTCAGGTAGCCTTCATGCAAAACATGAGCAGACGCAAGAGGCGTCAGGTCATCCCTGACCTAAACTAATTTTAATGGCGATATTATTCAAAGGTAATAGTAATAATAATTTAATATTTAAGGATTTCTTATACATACATAATAACTTTGCATTTTAAGATGGTACATAATTACAGAAAAGGATTTCTTATATTGTATGGTGTATCTGTGGCCCGTTAAGCGTTTGGCACTGATGCATCCAAACATATTTTCATCCGTTTCGCCAGTAGTGGTTTATGTCTGTAGCACAATCAGTGGCTGTAGAATCCAGCAAAGCAAGTGATTCTATAGCGAAGATGTGGAATCTATCAGAGTTCTGTGTATTTTTTGTGTAAATTGTGCTGAAACAGATGAACGCATTTGTTTAAGGGCTGCGATGCCTATTCTGATGTTTTCGAGTCATACATTTCCCATGAGAGCGTCATGACACATTGCTACTAATAGACGCACATACGTTATTGTTTCTCTGTTTTGTAAGTGCGTACCGCTTAGTAGTGTGTAAAGGTAGTGTTGAGGTTGCAGTTGTATAAGTATATATGGGTTAACAATGTTGTGTCGGGCAACTGGGTAGCTTGAAGGGTATGCATTGTGTTTTTAACTTGATTGATGTCTGAGTCCGTGTTTAACATGACGGCGGATTTGGAAAGCGATCTATTTGTATACAATACCGGCGCCAACTGCGCACATGAACTTCGTTAATCCACCATTGGGTCGAGCCCAGTGGCGTGGTGTATTCGTCGGCGCCTCGCGACCGAAGGAAGCGGACACAAAGGTGTGTGGGTTCGAGCCCCACCGTTGCACATTTGTATTTACGAGGGCCCGTCTATGAAGCAATGCGAAAAGCAGTCCCGTGGACGTTAAATCTTGGCTGAGGGTCATCCCGGAAAAAAGTTTCAAGATCCATCGTTGGGTCAATAGGTCAATCATTACAGTACAGTATATACATGAGGGGACTTATAACACATTTTTGTGGAAGGAAGGTCTCAGCGGAACTTCCAACATTCTGCTTCTCCACTCGCAGAAGTTTCTGCTTTCTATCTTGAAGGTATGTTTTGATTTTGCATTGAAGGCCTTTGATGTGATTCTCATCGTCGCTGTTTTATAAGCTAGGCGGTCATGCGGAATTGTGTCAAAGGCTCTCGAAAGGTCAAGCAATACAAAAATAACTAGGCATTTTCCCTAGTCTGCTTGTGTGGATATCTTCTCCTGTAGCGCAGTTAATGCGAATTCTGTCTGTTCTGACACTGCCCTCTCGCACTAGTGAAGGGGCTGTTGTGCCCGACGTTTCATCGGGTTTATTCCTCCTGTCTCTTGAAATTGACATCGTGGTTGGTCGTACTTCGTATTTGATTTATTGGATAGCGCTGTCGTGAAAGGTGTCGTTAAAAATAGGGTGTGTGTGTGTGTTTAGGTTTAGCCCAATACAGTCCATGCCTCCTCGTATTTCTGAGACGGCCAATCAAACAAGATCGGCGTCAAACAAATCCTACTATATGCATTCATACACAGTAGAATGTATGCAATGTGTAGTAAGCGTTGCATGTGTGAAGTTGTGTTTGTATGTACTATTGCTATCACCCAACAAGGTGTAAAATACTTGAATACAATCGTTACATTTGGTTGATTGAGATCAAATCGGACTTCCTGGCGTGTGTCAGCCTGGGACGGGCGGCCAATAAGCCACCAATGTATACTAAATACATTTAAACAAATGAATACACTATGAATGGATGAATGCATATTTCATTTTTGCAATCATGACCAGAGACCCTACGAGTTTTATAGCATAGATGTTTGGGTGACACGCAACCATGGTGATAGTGGTTAGTTGATACAAATCGTTTCGAGATACTACTGCTGTCAAACCATTATCAAACCGAATCGAACGGTACGTTACGGAATAAATATGTTTTCGATACCACTGCCCGTTCAGCAGTCCGCAGCTATCATCGACGTCCAGTTATATTATTATTGTTGATGGCGACACTTTCATGTTACGGCTGCTATAATTTGTTGTGGTTGTTGTTGTTGTTGTTGTTGTTGTTGTTGTTGTTGTGGATGTTGTAGTTGTTGTGGTTGTTGTTGTTGTTACTGCTGCCGTTGCTTGCTTGTTTGTGTGATTACTTCGGCTTGTCCGTGAGGATGCAGTTACCACGGTTTGGTCCTAGCTGTTTCAGGCTTACTGCCTGGAGCTCTGCTTATGCGTGGTATCTATGAGAAAATGATGGATACGGTTTTTGATGGGGAAAGTCTTCTCGGACGTATCTGTCCGGACACACTCCTCATCATAAAAACATCGATTCGCGCTGTCATTTCCTTTTCTGAGTGCTCTCACCAGATTTTGTACTATGTATATACAAATCTATATTTTGCTGCGCAAACAAACGTTTATTTTGCTACACATAACAAATAATGTTGTTATATATATATATATATATATATATATATATATATATATATATTGAGAATGATGTAAAATGAGCGTTCACCTCTACCACGACGGTTCAGTTACGGGCAAGAATAGGAACCGCGGTTTGGCCCGCTGCGGCGCTAAACAGACCGCCTCATCGATTATTTTCTTGTACGGTCATCTGACCGCCAAGCAGGGACGGCCATTGAAACCCTATGTTTGCCGTGGCATGGCATCTAATTCGGTTCGGCCACTTAGCCGTTGTACGCGTTCAAACACAAACATAAATGAATAGCCACTTGGGCCAGTTACGTTTACACACGATGCTACTCTCATATGGCACACCGCTTAAACACCGACAACAACAGCAGCAGCGTTTAGCTGTACCAATGGCGATGCAGTTACCGAAGTCAAATTTAAGCACATAATAAGAACAACAACAGCAGACGCAGACGCATCAATAACCGCAGCAACAACCGCCGCAGTAAGAACATTTATTGTGTGGCTATGGTGATCACGATCGTAATTGTTATTACAACAATAACAACGGCAGCAACAACAACCACACCGACAACAAAAATAATAACAACAACAGTAAGAACAACAAAAAATTATTTATCAACAACAACTACTACGACAAATGTTACGCCCACTTCCATCGGTACGACGTTCGTTTCTGAGATTGCGGTTCGGGCTCTTGCACCAGGTGTTAACCGTTACACGAGCCCTACGAAAGTTACTACAGATTGATAGAGATGAGATGGGGCTCCGTTTGGATTCTCACGCTGCTGCTGCTGCTGCCAATAAGAACAACGATAGAAACAGCAATAATATCAGAAGCAGCAGCAACAACAACAACAACGGCGACAACAACCACAAAACAACAACAACAACAAACGGCAACAGCAATAACAACAATGATAACGTCGACAGAAACAGCAAAACCATCGACTGCTTATCGACAAACGATGACCATGCGTTTACCAGCGTGCGTCACCAATCAACGGGCTGCGTTTGGATCGATCCTGCTAACCAGTGGTTAGCAGGATCGATCCTGGTCATCATCTCTCGCCTTTCTTCTGTATTCTTCTTTTTTTTGTCTCTCTCTTGTCTCTTGCGAACGCAATTGTGTCGCCTGTCGCGATGTGTCAGGAAAGCAAGCTGATGTCAGCTGTAGCGCTGACTGAGCGACCAGCTTGGTGAAGCAATTTGACGACGAACAGCGACCAACGCTATGCCCGCCGTAGGCCGCCATCGACACCGGCACCGGCAAACTGCTTGTTGAAAAAGAAAGAAAAACAGCCTATTTTCTCCGGAAATTGACGCGCGCGTTTTTTCTTTCGACGTCGTGCCATGACTGGCTGGCAGGCGGACAGACAGACAAACAGACAGGCAGAAACACGACCAACGTATCGAAATGGCCACATGACGCATCTCTACAAATGCACACTTCTACAAAGTTCTAACCAGAGTTAGAACTGTTGGGATTACGTTATCATGATATATATATATATATATATATATATATATATACATCTATATAAATATATATGTATATATATATACATCTTTATAAATATATATGTATATATATATATATATATATATATACATCTTTATAAATATATATGTATATATAATCAGTAAGTCAGTTAAAAAGTAATTAATAATAAATGAACTAAAAATGCAATAATATATATATACAATTTCATTTTTTTCAAATTCAAATTTGAGGTTTATTCACGCAACCGCAATTTCACAATACTTGAGTTCTCTATATGAAAATATTTTAAATGTGTATTAGCACCAACGTTATCTATATCATACTTCAGCATGTCGCACTCCACGCGAAACTAACAATTGAATACGTATCGGTGAGCCATGTATAGAGTAATACATCTTTAATATAATAAAAATACAATCAACACTTATTTCGATTTCACGACTTAACTACTTTGAGGCTCTCCACACGAACTCCAGCGGTGTTCCTATTTTGAGCTCGTTTAAGAAAATAGGAAGTGTACGCACACACATGTTAACATGCTTTATCCTACTTACTATTCTGCAAAACGACGGGTTTAACTGATACTGAGCTGTCACCGATTTGCGCGTTTATCATAAGTGGCGCAACGGATTACTGTACTACTAAGAAAACCTCATGATAGAATGTTTGTAATCATAATGTTCACGCCGCTCAGGTGAATCAGGGGCTAACAAATGGTCAAGCTACGCATCTCGGTAGTGTACAAGGAAAAACGCTGCATCCGTTACCGTGCAGGTTTGTGATCGACGATCCGTGCAAGGTCTATGAGAAGATCTTGATTAATTGTTTGGAGTACTACAACCTTAACTGTTAGCGACCTTACATGATGGCGCTTCTGCCCAGCTTAAATTGTACTGATTTAACATGTCCTAAGGCACCGGATGGACTTTCTCGGAGCAAGGAGATAATCCGTGACTTTTGTATACTCAACAAGACTTTAAGCAATTGCTAAGGAATGATGTCACAACACCCTCTGCGATATTAGTTGGCACTGGCGCTACCACCGTAATCGATCTAGTGCTTTGTCAAAAAAGCACCATCGATCCTAATACATAGCGTGCGGGTTTGCTCCAACCCCGAGTTTCACCAATCGTTTCGCTGTCATTTTCGCGCCGGCAAGTGTCTAAGACAGCATCAGATCCCACTAGCAACCGAATATATGGCCTCCTGGACGTCGGCCGAAAGCGAAACGTCCTGAAATTGTCAAGTGGCCACCTCTTTGTGAAAAACCAGGTGAAGCGAATGAATGGTCCTGCAAGATGAATGGTTCTTCAAAGAGGCGGCCTTTGGGCTAACAGAGCCTCAGCTCAGCCTGATATGTCAATGATCCCTGAATGATGGCTTTGTAGCGAAGCAAGTGGAACCGAGCAAATTATTGGAGCGCCTATTTGCGGATAACGTTAACTACAACGCTTATTCGTAAGAACTCATCGAGAACCAGCAATTTGCCTCTAACCCTAGATGTCCAACAATTCGGTGCGTGTTCGAGTACCTAAATTGTATTTTTCGACCTAAATAATGCTTTTGAAAACGTTCATTATATGCTCATCCCAATCATACCTTCAATGGAAGTTGGACTTCGCCTCCGGCTCTGAATGTGCGACTAGTTTCCTAGGTATTCTTTAGATCGTGCAGTTTTAAAGTGAATATAAGCGAGTTCCTTTCAACTGACCTGCAAGTGGTCTCGGGATCGCAAAGTGCGCGTTAAAGTATGACCGCATGATATGATTTGCACCTGTAAAGGACGCTAAAGAACACCAGAATCTTTAAGACGCCTCTGCAAACTTCATCGAGTGAAAGGCGAAGACGGCATCCCTATCTCATCACAAATGCTGCGTTTTCCGTCTGAAGCAATGAAACACTGAATTTCCAAATTGGATGGAAGAGTGCAGCGTATTGCAACAACAACACTAATGATCTTAAGGCGACCATACCTGTACCACGGACTACCGAGTGCCGAAGAGGCACCCGGGCCGCTTTGTAGAGCTGTTCCACCGAGGTGGCCGAGGCCGATTTCAAGGTGTATTAGTAAAGGCCAAGGATGGCGGCACATCAACCAAGATAGCCAAAATCTACCCATGGCGAATCGTGCGCGCTTTAAATGTCTTGTACATTCAGTAACCTCTACGTGTAAAATACCGTTTTCTAATAATATAAATTATGAGAGTGTTCAACTTGTACCATGCGAGCAAAAACGCGCGGCCGTGCTTCCAAGTTTAGTCTTAGACTGCATTCTGCCAAGAACGTTATGCATTAAGACAACAGAGTGACTAACTTAACAGGTTATCACAATAGAAATGCTCCAAAAGACCGTTAAGTCTAACTACAGCGATATTTATTGTTAGCTGAAAGTGTAAATGCAACTATTGTAGGTCTCATGCATGATGATATCCAAGGTAGTTAAGTATTCCACTTGTTTACATTTGGGATTCGCATTAGAGCATGTATTATATATTCCGAGACCGCAATGACACATTCGAATGGGCCGAAGGATCCCAACTGGATTACGGGGTAATCTGTAAATACTTTGTGCCCGATAGATCGCTTAAATACTTATCGTTCGTCGCCTTGTTTCCAGGACCGGTAACTTAGCTTGTATATGATCTCATTGAGGGGCTAGCTCGTGATGTGACTTACGCGGTGTGCGATGTAGTGCGAAACTGCGAAGTCCTTTACGTAAACAATAGACCATTCATCATATGATAAACAAGGAAAGTGTGTGTGTGTGTGATTCATAATCAGATTATTTTTATTATTAAAATTACCCTTTGGTTATTTAATGCCCGTTCACCTAAGGGCCATATGTGTAAGGCATGCTAAAAATACAAAACAATAAAATTGTCTGAACCAAAAATAAACATCTAGAATACTTGTTTTTTTTATTTATTTATCAAGTATTTTTAATCTCGCCGTAAATAAGCACCTAAGCAGCGTTACAATAAAGTGTTATTCACTTTATACGCAATAGTAATAAGACCTGCTCATTTTGAGATTTACTTTTGTGAATAACAGAAAACCAAATCTCGGACATCCTTCCATTATGTATCGCGTCGATTCCGAGCCAACAACTCGTACGATTAGATGCTATCTTTCCACACCACTATATGAAAACGTCTGAGGTATATATATATGGTACGGAATGAGGAGATGAGATATGATATTTTCTTACCACACATAATACCCTTTTTATTAATTATTCTTCAAATCAGCACATTTGGGTTAATATTTCTACCCAGCACCTGCTCCTAATGTGCTGTGGAAGGGTCGTGCCCATGTAGCGGAGCCTGAGACTCAAATATGGCAAGGAGCAAGACAAGCTTCAGCGGTTAGCAACTACAGACTGTTTTTTTGCTGCAGCCAATTGACCCCCTCGGCGAAGCAAATCGCTTTCGTCTCCTGTGAAGTTACTTAAACTCCTTATTCGTTTAGATACCCCCAATGTCGCCGATAATACGTCGGATAGCCCGAGGTCGCAATACGCAACCACGACGTCATCCGCATCTATTATGGCAACTGCGTTTCTAAACCCCTTTTGCGCACGGCGGGCTAGATTAGCGATAGGTAGAGCACACACACAAAGCAGCTAAACGGGTTTAAAGGCTCTCTCTGAACGTTGCAACGTAACTCTTTGAGCTCTAAATTGTATCGACGTTGACTTATAGCCTTAGTAGGAAGGAACAAATATCGATGTACTAATCTTGTAGATCATACGATGTTGTAAAAGCAAATCACTTGCAAAACAGATCAATTTGTGTATTATATGTAAGTACATATATAAAAATAAAAGAACCCCTGATGTAAAAGGGTGACACGTGTATTTGAGTATACACGTCAAGCGAATAATAGATCAATAAAATACTTTTCAACTTTTATTATTTTATTATAATAACTTTATTATTAGAGTTTCGTTTCTCTTATCTGAAGAAAACGCTAAACATGTAAATATATATATATATATATATAGGACAATCATTTGAGTTGGTTACCGACCGACACTTCTTACGTTTGCCCTCTCTTCCGATCGATACAGCATTCTCACTCCACTAGACTAGACGAATTATGTCAAAAAGTTTAATAGCAAATACGCTTTTTCTTAATAAGGACAGGTCGCAAATTCAAATTTAATAACGGCAATAATTGAGTTGAAAAAACTATGCTGTCTGCCTAGTTAGAAGCTGAGGCAAACTTAAGAAACTTTATGTTAGGTAGTATTTTAACCCTTTAGTTAAAGGTTGTGCCCTCTTTTAGCAGCGAGTATGTGAATTCGTTTATTAAGAAAGTGTCTTTTGACTTATTGATGCGAACAACAGCCAACGTACGAACAACTGCATTAGCGATTTAGTGAAGCCCTGAAAGGGTGTCTTACTAGCGGCTTGTGTTAATTTTTTTGTGTTCAATAACAGTGTTTTAAACAAGGGTCAAGTCATGCAGCTAGATTCATTTAGAATAGAATTTTCCATTAAATATAAAAAAAATCAGGCGATAAGCTTGCTATTTTTGAGTAGATACATTTCTGAGTTCCGTGATATCAGGCACTTAGTTCTTAGCTTATGTTTTTGTTATATTAGAAAAGGCATCTAAGAGAAAAACTCTTACTTATTATTGGATGTGGCTGGACTGGGATCATAGAAATCAATCGGCTTGGTAATCTTAAGCAATATATATATATATATATATATTTATATATACATATATATATATATATTTTTTTTATATATATAAAGAGAGAGTGGTTCTATTTATTAAGAATACTATACTTATATATTAAGAATACTATATCTATATATGAGAAGCGTTACTGCCTACGTCGTATCTGTCTGTTGTAGGTAAGAGATCACTACGTGGCGGTTACGTCGCCGTTATGATAGCCATTGTCGTTGTTTCCGTACTCGTTGTCGCTGTGTCCGCTGACACGTGATGGCATCAATGATGTGCCAGTGAAAGTGTACGATGCATCTACCACCGACGGCCGACGGGAGACGTCCTCACAATCTGAGAGCTTATCCATTCGTCACCATAGCGGCACCAGGCTCGCAAACTACGGTCCAGGTTCTAAACGCTCGGTTAGTGACGACGATGCGACCATTGCAATGGATGCTACCGCGCGCCAACCAATTTGTTGTTGTTGCTTCTGTTGTTGTTGTTGTTGTTGTTGTTGTTGGTGTTGTTGATGTTGTTGATGTTGTTGATGTTGTTGATGTTGTTGTTGCTTGTCTTTGGATTGCTGCCACACGCAATGACGGGTTGATGCGTGCGCCGCACCCCGCGGTATGCCACCTGTCTCAGCGGTCAAAAACCGTTCCCAAAAACTGCCGCCTTCAGGAGGCCCATCGTTCTTCGCTTTTCCACAAGCAGGGAAGCATATGGTCAGTCGCTTTTGTCGGCGCTGACATTATATATATATATATATATAAATTTATGTGTGCAAGAGCATATGGTCAGTCGCTTTTATTGGCGCTAACATTATATGTATATATATATATATATATATGCAAGAAAGTGTGATGAAGCACAATAAATACGATGACGGATCGAAAGCGATCTCGTTCGGCGTTTGTGGCGGAGAACAGTGTTGAAACCGAACAACAAGGACCACCGCAGCAGTAGAAGTTGTAGTAGTAGTAGTAGTAGTAGTGCAGAAACAACCGTTTTGTTTGATGACGGTAGCTCCGACCCGCAGCAGCAGCGGCTGATAATGGCGGCATTAATGCGGAGAACCGAAACGGGGCGAAACAACCCCATTAATTTCAACGGTTCATCTTTCACTAGCGATTGAAAGCTAAAATACAACAAGATTACAGTAACACCACCAACAACCACAACAACAACAGCTGCAGCAGCAGCAACAACAACAACAACAACAATGACTGCGGCAGCAACAACAATGACAGCTGCAGCAGCAGCAGCAACAACAACAACAATGACAGCGGCAGCAACAACAACAACAACAACAATGACAGCGGCAGCAGCACCAACAACGCCAACAATGATAATCACAGCAACAACAACAGAGACAGCAACAAGTACAGCATTAGCAACAACAACGCAAGGCAGCAACAACAACAACGCCGCAAGGGCAACAACAGCTACAACAACGGCGATCACGACTGCGACTATGGGGACGTCAGATCGCCATCCCCAAAGTCTTGAGCATCCTGAGCAGGGGCCGGACCGGACCAAGATCCGCGCAGACAGGTTGTCGAGCGCGCATCCGAGAGAGAGAGATAGAGGGATATATATCTAGAGAGAGAAAGAAAGAGAGATAGAGAAATAGATGGATAGAAATAGAGGGAGGGAGAGAGAGAGAGAGCGAGAGAGAGAGACGACGACGACGACGCATAATGTCCGATCAATATTTCGGCAATAGGAAAGTCTGCTGCTGTTCGGATGCCGCTGGCGTTGACGCTGCTGCTGCTGCTGTGGCGGCGACAGCAGCAGCGGCAGGTGTGAGGTATGTGAGATTAATAACGGGACGAGCGGGCAGCGGGGGGTCAGCCGTGCTATTGGGGTAGGTATGCATTTTACGTGGGGTTGTCGTTGGTTGATTGTCGTCACTCGCGACAGGCCAGGCGATCACGACCGACGACGCTTTTCGGCCCGCTCTTTTTTTATGGACACACTTCGCAGTACATCGGGGTGTTTGTTTATTCGGCACATTTGTATTTATTGATGTCTTAATGTAGATATTTATTAAGAATGTTATATATAGTTTAGATATAATATAGATATTTATTAACAATGTTATATATAGTTTAGATATAATATAGATATTTATTAAGAATGTTATATATAGTTTAGTTTGTTTATTAGATGCATGCCACTATATAATTAATAATAACCATTACCTTATTCCACCAGTGCTAGTCATGCTAGTAGTAACGCGTACCGGGTAACACGAGGGGTATGGTCAACGTCGTTGTCGTGCCCCCCCCCCTCTCTCTTACTTCCCGGCATCTCCTCAACAATTGAGGACAATATAAAATTAGAGTGTAAAATCAAATTTTGGTTTGAGCAGCAGTTTATTAAGACACCCAGCATCACCGCCGTACTAGGCGCTGCTATGTTTGCTAATTGCGTTATGTCCACACGTTTTGTGTACAGGATAGTGTGGCGGTCGCCAATGTAATTCGCTGAGTAGCAAAGCTACTTGCAACTCTTTGCGTGTTCTGGCTAGACATTTCTATTTTGAAGAACTTTTTTTGGCAAACAATCATTCACGGCTACATGCACGCTTAACGTCTGTCTTCTGAAAATTAATGATTGTTTTATTGACGCTAGTGTATTGCTTCGGTCGGGTAGTGCTGCACCTGTTTTGGGTCACGTCTGGTTGGTTTTTGATCTTGACATATCTACATGATGAGATGCTTCTAATTAGGTGAAACATTTTCCCCTAAAGGTAAACTTTTCGCGTTTTACGAAACGTAGGTTCGCATTTCGTATAGAGTCAACACCGAAAAACAAGAAGTGCTGCATAGGTAATAAGTAACAGGTGTCGAGCTTCGAGAAGCCTAATAACATGTGAGAGCGCCTGTTTCGATCGACTAGGTAGGTATTATTCTTTGTGGCGGCGTGCTCTGAATATATGCCGTGCGTTTAAACAAATATATATCGCCAGTAACCAGTTAACTGCGATTTTCAAGCCTAGGCTTTCTATTCTTTCGCGGCACACTAATGATAAACGGGTTTCTTTCAAACAATCACAGTTAAAATTTATCAAAACTAAAACTTTTTGGAAGATTTAGGTGACAGTTGTATTCGATCGTCGTCTTCGTTAGTCTCTCGTTGTCGGTACCCCTAGAGCCCAAGGGGCGAAAGTTCTTCCAAAAAAGGCAACTGAAATTGACAAATCTTTTAATTCTGCTGTCGCCGACACGGCCGTTTAAGAGAATTGCACATTCCGTAGTTGCCCCTTTCGAATCAACTCATCTTTATGTGTCAACTTTTGCTGTCTTCAAATGTTTGTCTCACGGCTAACTGTGCAATTTAAGCTTGGCAAATTTTGTGTAAAAGATGACCAGGGTTTACAAGACTAAGGTCAAAACAAATGTGCAACGGCGGGGATCGAACCCGTGCACTTATGTGCCTCCTTCGGTCGCAAGACGCACGCGAATCCACGACGCCACCGGTCTTCACTCTATCTAAATCAGCTAGATAAAAAAAAAAACAAGATGGCTTAGTGTCAAAGTCTTTGCCTTGCATTCGGGAGAGGCTTGGGTTCGAGACCCAGACCGGCCACTTTTAAATTGGTTTGCATGGTTTCCAATTTAGACAAGGTAAATGCCGGAGTGGATTAAAAGTCAGCCATGACATAAAAAAAAAACCATACACGGGCATTGGCCTTACGGAAAACACTAAAACGAATAAAAAGACGCAGCCGACAGTCATTTCATTGTTCTTAGCCAGAGAAAAATTGGCTGCCTCGCTGGTATAGAGCCCCCCTTCCCAAACCCGTATCCCTTCGCAACAATATAAACGTCGCACTCCACATTTGGGAAGATCTTAAACTCGGTCCCGCGATTTGTTATGAGAGTTTACTGCAAAGCTCTGCCTAGGATACTGCCGGCGACCACACAGCGCAGAAAGTGAGAATAGACCTCTTACTCGAGAACAAGCTCAGGTTTGTTAGAGCATACACGTGCAATACAATCAACGTAGTACAAATGCTTTGCTCGCATTGCTGACAGACGGCTTAGCTCTAACTGCGATAACTGTAGTAAAATACTCGTATCAGGATCAAGGGTTTCTCTGGTGTCTGGGTCGGAAATATCTACTTGTGTGCCGCTCATATAATGAAATGCAATCACAAAATAAAGAAATAAACGGAAAACAAAAAGAAAAAATGAAGAAAAGAGGCGAGATAGCAAAAATAAATAGCAAAGTTCGTCGCCAAGAAAAGCAATGGAAATGTAGGTCAACCTGGGTGTCGTTGTGATTAGCCGCGTGTATTTAGTTTGTGCTTTGAGGTTCTAATATTCTTCGTTTGCCCATTATAGTATCATTATAGGTTTTTAAAAAATTGCTCATTTGTGGGGCATACATATTTTATTTTATTTTTTTTATATACATACATACATATATGGAGAGAGAACGAGAGAAAACCGAAAAGACACCGCCGTAGGGTGGCTTCGTCGTCGACTCTTTGCTTATTGTCGGTCGCAATGCAATTGCAGATCACGCTACGACAATACTCCTAGCCAGCACGCGCCTACAGTACAGCGGAAGCCACGGGAGACAAATGAACTGGGCGATTTCTCTGCCAATGGGTATTTATAGATATCAAGCGAGGAAACGCCGTTTCAGTAATGGGCATAGCAGTGGGGTGGCCCCAACCACTTTGTTCGCTTGTGACCTTGCACTAGTTGCGTAGGGGGGGGCTATACAGGTGCACGCTCCTTAGGGACGAGTGTCTTCTTTGTGCGCGTTTGCGAAATGAATTTACGTACGTCAGACTCGCTCGCAACACTGAGCAGCGTGATACTCGCTCTGTCGGTCTGTTGCTTTGCTTCACTAAAACACCGCCGTTCCTGCGTCCTGCCTGCCGTTTCGGGACTTCGGATGAGTTCACTATGTCGAATCTATATGAGTTCTTCGCGCAAGAACGTCTCCGTAAGCCAATGGCAGCTTATTTGTGTGGCCCTTTGCGCTTCCTTCCGTCTGACTTCTCGTGACCGCCAAAGCGTACCAGGCGATTGTCGTGTGGTTTCTGTTCATCATTTATCAGCATTCAATTGACCACAATAACTACCTCAAACCGACGCCCTAGACCCGACGTCTTCGCGTTCCACATGTGGCCTTCCCTCACTGAATGTGTATGGGTTAACTCATCGCTCTGACCAGCGTCCTAGAGGACGCTGGCAAAAACTGGCGATCTGCCAGTTCTCTGCTAGTACGCCTGGTAGGCGTCCATGACCTGTGGAGACTTGCAAAAGGTGCTGAGTCACCGTTTGGTTTCTCTTCGCGAAACGGAGCGTGATGCCAAATATGAGCGCTATTGCTTAGCCTAGATGCGTTCGGGACATCTCTACTACCCGTATTGACATATTTTAAGGTTGTTCTGCTAGCCTTCAACTGAGTAAGAATATATTCCCGGAACGCGCGGAGACAACACAGGCAAGCCTGTGTTGTCAACAATGATGATCTGCGATTGTTGTGGTCTATGCCTTAGTGAATCAGTTCCTACTGAACAGGTTTCAGACCTGTTTAGTAGGAACTGATTCAGACAGGCTAGTGCGCTGGTCATGGTTGTCATCTACCGGGGTGTCGCCAGTTCGATCCCTGTTGTTGGTCGAATTTTCTTTGAGAGATGCTCATTGAGAATAGATGAGAAACTATACTGCTGAGAGTCAGCGGCCATGCTGCCACGAAAACTGTTAGGGAAACCCTAGATATCTTAACATGTCCGGCCCTCGTTGCATTGAAGATACACCTCAGGTTAAGTGTCAGGCCCGTAGGGGACGGAGGAAAGTCTAAAATTAAAACCAACCTCCTTAAAAAATGTGTTAATTCTAGGTCTCAGACCCACAGCCTTATGTCTTTGTGAGTTATGAACAATGGTGCATACGAAAGCTCATTAGCGTAAAATATCATCTACTTTTTTCACTAGCACGAAAGACTGAATGCGACTGCGTCGGCGGTGAGGATGACTTGTGCTATATATATATACATATATATATATAAAATCCAATGGCTTATAAACTGCAGTTTTCGTTCGCTCACTGCCGTATTTTTTGTTGTACGTTGAAGCTAATCAATTCTACAAATACGCCATAAAACGAAGAATGGTTCGCCACTTGACAACAGGGCGAATCCAATTCCTGTTTGCTACAAACGAGCGGCAAAATATGAGAAATTGATCGCCGGCGGCTGAAGGCGTCAATGTAACACCAATCGTGTGGCGATCATCTTCATACGCAGGCATTAGCATGCGCGTTCACACATATATATGCGAGTACATGCGAAGACCACCCAAGCTGAATAATACCCCTAGGCCGCTCTTGCGCGCTCTCTCTCTCTCTCCTGTTGACTCTTCCAGCCAGATGGCTGGAGCACACATACAAAATGCTAAAACAACCCGGCCGAAATCATTTTACTCGGATCATTTTACCGCGAGTTTTCTCTGCGAACGTTTGTTTGGCACGGGGGGGGGTGATATATGGGTGCGCTGTGTAAACACAAGACAAGGGGTGTGTCCGGGAACATTGATTGTCGAAGTCGCAATTTGAAATCTAGTACTCTCTTACCGAAACAAAACACTATATATTTATTATTATAAACGCATACGCGCGATACGTTGTGGGATCAAGTGAAATGCATTATGCTACTACCCATGTGTAGGTAGTATAAGACTATATATATATAAATGAGTGATTATATGAAGAATTATTTGCTCTCTTGATGTCTAATATATATATATATATATATATATATATAAAAACATTGTCAAAAGCTTGTCCCTTCTACCTGTTTAGAATGAAACAAAATGACGTCAAAATATTTGTTATATACAGAATTTTTTTTATCTAATATGTAGCAGGTGAATCTGTGCAAAATGAAGAAGTCTGTGAAAAAGGTCGTAGCAGCAGCTAGAGTGTAGTATACCTTGAATAAGGTTCTATACTGAACCTAGCAAAGCTGTTGTAAACATGAATGTAATACCAGGAACATCAACTCATGGCGTGGTCGATACGTCTTTCACTTAATTGTGCTAACAGGTGCGCGTAATCTGATGACTGTGCATACGTCTAGTCAATCATATATTTGTTTATATTTTAGGTGAGTAGAAATTCTCAGTAAAATCGACGCGCGAATACGGTGCTGTTCGTCCGACAAAGGCCTGCGAATAATATTAGACGCATAATTTCCAGATAACAGGAGATCAAAGACCGCAATATGAATAAGTACGACTCATGTTTACTTATGAAGGTAAAGCAATCAACTAAAAACTGCCTGGGGCTAGATAGTCAACAACAAAAATAGAGCTACATTTGCTTACTCGGTCAAGCAAACACACATATGAAGCAGACATAATCCAGGTTGGCAGACTAAATTGCAAAGCGTGAGCGTACGTAGTTGTATACCCACGCGATGAAATGTATATGGGTTATACAATTCATCATATGACTTTGCCGCGGATCAATCGATACTTGAAAACACGTTATGTACATACAGGTGTCGCTAAAGATCTTTGTGTCGCCGACCGTATTCGTGGTACTGTGTGAAAAGTAGAGCCATATCTCACTATACTCAATTTTGTTCTCAGTAAAAGTATCACGCCGCGTTGGTGCTACAGAAGCCCGACGGGCTACGGTACGTTACAAACCACTATGGTTGTTGTAGAATACAGTTTAACTACAACCTGCTGGGATGGATACACGATCTGTGTTGTGTTATGCATTATTACTCTGAGTACCGTAAGGTAAGAAACATCTTGTCTTGGTTGCAGCATACAAGTACAAAGTACCAGAGTGTGCCAGAGAATAATTGATTTTTTTATTGTTTGTTTTTTTCTATTCATACTGGCTCGTTGCGTCGTTAGCGTCTGCGAATGCGGAAGTTCGGCCTCGAAAGAGGACGTTCTCCGCAAAACGTGAATGTCAGTGTTCTGCAACGCGCATATTTGCACTAGCCGGGTCGACCTAACAGCTGCACAAACAATTGTGGAAGCAGCAGCAGCAGCAACAACAACAACAACAACAGCAACAACAACAACATTACCAACTTGGCCAAATACAACTTGGCCGGTGGTGGCGGCCAAGCAGCAGGTGATGAAGTTGAAGAAAAAGTTCGTTTTGTTCCTCGAACGTTTTGTACGTCACATACCACAAAAAATAACTACTACTACTACACTACTACTACAACTACTGCTATAGCTACGAGCTCGTATATAGCCAGGACTCGGGCTTGGAGACTGGGCTCAGCGAAACCGGGAGACCGGAGCGGTCTGCTCCAGGAGGCCAAGCACGCCTGAATCAGGCAGCTGCAGCGGCAGCAGCTGCAGCAGAAGCCGCAGCTGATGGCGCAGAGCTGGCGCAGAGCTGGCGGATCTCAGATCTCTACGATGACGACGATCGCGACGCCGAGAGGACTGGTCTGCCTGCCAAGGAGGGGCTCTCATCCCTCGTTTGCCCGATACCGTGTCGTTATGTGTTGAGACTTCAACACTGACGCTTACTGGGTCCTGGGCCGAGACGCTGAGTCCTGAGTCACTGAAGCACTCAATTGATCCATGCGAGTAGTAAGTGAATGAACGAACGAACAAGCGAACAACTGACTGGCTTCTGGGTGAGGGCGGCGGGGGGGGGGAGAGGGGGTGGTGTTGGTTGTATTGTCGTGTTTAAGTGAACACGAAGTGAAAAGTGAGGGGTGGACTCTGCCCTCCCTTGGTACGACGATCATGGGAGGTACGGGACACACGCGATGTCTTTCGATATTATCAACATATCCTGCCCAGGCTTAGACAAATATAATAAGAGAGAGAGAGCGAGAGTGAGATGAGGGGTGAAGAGAATGAGGTGTTGATAGACTGATAGATCAGGTTTTGTTCGCTGACATCGTTTGATGATAGAGACACACTGTGTGTGAGAGAGACATAAATAAAGAATGAGAGCAAGAAAAAGAGGAATGGTTGGCATTTCTCGCACAACTGAGGCCTGCGGCGGTTCGGGACATACGAGCGTCAACCGAACACCGCTTCTCTGTTATTGTAGTAGCAGTGAACGTAAAATGGTGGTGGCCGGCCATCGATTGTGGTGGTGCCAGTTTTCACCCACAGATCGAACCCCCTGCCTGCCAGCCTTTTTGCAGCAAACGTTATTGGAATTCTCCCAAAGAGAGAGAGTCTCTCTGCGTAGTCGAAGTCTGCGAGGATGACCGAGGCCGAGTTGGGGTGGGCTTGTGAAGTTTGAAGCAAAACTACCATCTTGCCTCTAAACAACCGCGATCTTAACAGCAGCTGCAAAACGACGAGAGCAGCAACACCAACAATAATAATAATAATAATATTAATAATAATACAAGACAGCAGCTAGCAATAACGCCAGCAGCAGCAGGTGTTCCGGTTGTTGCTTAGAATAGGGCCATTTATTAGCTACACATAGGCCACATTTCGTGCCAATCGGTGGCGTCGTTTATTGTTTGAGTTTGATTTAAAACAGTGACGAAAACGAGGTTCGACGATTTTTTTAAAGAGGATGAAAATAGAAGAGCAACGAATCTGCAACAAGTTCTGTGTTACGAACTAAATCATCTACTGATTTAATAAATGAAATTTATTTGAATTTCCATCGATAGAAAAATTAGAGAGACAACGTTTCCAGACAATAGAGAAGATAGTGAAAAAAATCACACAGTAGCAACTCAATTCCGAAGGACGCGTTTAAAAAATATTTCAAAAAATGGGAAAGAAGATGGCACAATTGCGTTGGGAGTTATTTTGACAGTAACAAAAATACATGGAACGACAAAATAAATATTTTTTTTTATAAATTTCTATTAGAACTTTCTGATCCGCTCTCGTATATATATATATATATATAAAGGTATTTTTACATATATAAAAGTATCTTTACGAAAAATAAACTTCCTGTACTAGGGTATCTTTAAACAAATAATTCTTAGTCCCCAATTAAGGACGCGAGCACAGTATTAGGCGTGGTTGTGCGCATGGACGTGCGCCTGCGCATGCTCGGACGAGAGAAGCTGGCTGAAGTTGTGTGTCCCGTCCAAACACTGTAATCACGGTCAAACCCATCGACAAGGTGAACGATCTAATTAAAAATAAACTTTTCGGGCTGACCCTCATTCAAGATTTAAGCCGTCTACGGGACTGCTTTTCGCATGGCTTCATAGACGGACCCCCATAAATACAAATGTGCAACGGTGGGGCTCGAACCCGCGCACCTATGTGTCTCCTCCGATCGCAAGGTGCACGCCAGTGCACCACGTCACCGGCCTCGACAACGTGATCGATCTGGGGGGGGGGGGGGTTCGATGAGTTGGCGAAGTGATCGACGTGCCATAATCAGAATGTTGTCGTTAATGGTTAGAGCCAGCGCCGGAAAGCTGTGTTGAATTTTGCTTGACAGATTAGGGTACCGGAACGTGTGCGCGCAACGGGTTCCCAAGAAGCCTAGCGAACCGCGAAAGGCAGGCGCTTCAACCCGGACGACGACACAGCGAAAGACTGGCTCGTGCCAAAGCGGCAAAAATTGTGGAAACAGGAAACCTTTGGCTCGTAAAGCAGCAATTTAGCTGTGATTTAACTCATCCCCTGGTGATTACTTTTGATTAAAGATTTCAATTGTACCCACAGCGTCGTTGCGTGCATTTTTATTTGAACGTAGCGCATATAAAGGCCGAATCAGGAACGGTCGTTAGGAAAGATTAAAAGCTCGAGACGGAAGAGGTCAGTATATTGAGGATATACCGTGTGGCGATTCCAAGCTCGTGGGGGACGGAGTATGATCTAGAATTAAAACAATCTTCTTGAAAACAAATTAATTCTAGCTGTGTACTTTATGGTGGCAACAACTTAATTCTACCTGTGTACTTTATATAGGGAGCATGGCGGCGCTTCGCCCGACGTGAAGCAAAAGTACCATATTGCGTTTGGTGCGCACCTAAGTAGTACCTAATAAGATGTATCCACGCGGTATTGGCTTCACAAGTTGTACTGGGGGAGGGTGATTTGCTAATTAGAAAGTGGCAACAATACCAATAAAGCAATACATCGCGAGACAGTACAAAAGACGCAATAATTACAAAGCAGATACAAATAATTAAAATATAAATTGAAATCGTACTAATTATAATAACACTAATAATCGTAGATATCGATATTGCACGTTGTGATTACACTAATTGCAAATTTAATTCAATATATATATATATATATATATATATATATAGGCAGCACAAAGGTTGAGCAGCCTTAATGGCAAGATAAAGTGGCCGCCAGAAGAAGAATACTCGAGAAGGGGCCACCTCCTCGACAAGGGGGTAAAGAGAACGACTGGATTTTTGTGCCACACTACCGTGCCTTTAACAACAACGCGTGGTGTGCATCATGCATTTTACCAGTTAATATATATTAAAACAAACATAGAAGATCGTATATTGTCTCTGTTCACGAGTTCATTTGCTACAGGACGCGAAAATTGTTACATGCACCAGCAATAATCAATTATCTTCATAGCTGATCATGATCGTGATCGTATTGCTGTGCTTTGACGTTCTCCCATTGTTATTCTCGCGCTGGGCAGCTTCCACGCCGCCAGTGGGTAGTTCCCATTGGAACAGAGTATTAATATATGCATTAATTAATTGATAAATACCTTTAATTAAGAGCAAGGGTTGCCTTGTAGTCGACAGGGTTCTGAAAACACTGATTTAGAATGCATGAACCTTGGTACCGACAGCAGTGAGACAGAGCACATCATTTATTAAGTAAAGCCTACGTTTTAAACTGCATGTTGATATTATGGCGCTAAAATTGCGACATATTTATATGTCGCATGTATATATATATATATATATATGTATTAGTCGATGGTGCACAAAAGGATAATATATAACATATACAGGTAGTTCAATAAGTTCTTAGAATGAGCTTTTTAGAATTCGAATTTTGGCGCGCTTCCACCGCTATTAGGAACTGCAACTTTTCGACTGCTAGCACTCAAAATATTATGGTGATTGGCCGTTGCGATTTCGTTTGATAGGTTTTCCCGTGCAACGTATCGGCGTGATTTTTAAAAATGAAGAAAAAAGAGTTTCAAGTGGTTATCAAGCATTTTTATTTTAAAGGTTGGAATGCGACCCAAGTAAAAATTGGGTTGGACGAAACGTACGGTGACTCTGCGCCATGTTTTGCCACTGTTTCCAACTGGATTAATGTGTTAAAAAGAGGTCGCAGGAGCACCGAGAATGAACTACGTCCAGGAGGCCAAAAAACGGCAACTGATGAGGAAAACATAGAGAAAGTGCGAAACATCGTTGGCACAGATAAGCGAATGAACATTAAGGAGATAGCGGAGGCATTAGAAATTAGTTAAGGTAGTGTGCATTTTATCCTATACGAAAACTTGAAGATGAAAGAGCTCAGAGAAAAATGGCTGCCGCATTTGCTCAACCAAGGCCAAAAAAACGCGCCTGTTTTCGCTTCACAGCGAAATTTGGCCAAGATGTCGAACAATCCGTCGGATTTTTGGCGCAGATTCATGACCGTCGATGAAAGCTGGGTCCATCACTACACTTTCGAGACCCAAGAAGCATCTTGCCAATGGTGTGCACCTGATGAAGGACCTCCGAAGAGGGTGCGGACAACGGCATTGACCGGAAAGACGATGGCTACAGTTTTTTTAAGACCAACGTAGAATAATGCTGGTCGACTACCTTGAGAGCGGTAAAACGATCACAGGAGAATATTATGCAAGACTGTTGGACTGCCTTTAGCAAGAACTCATCGTGAAACGGCCCGCTTTGCAGAAGAAGGTTGTCCTGTTTCACCAGGACAATGCTTCTGCACACAAGTCCCGGCAAGCATCGGCAAAACTGGCCCAACTGAGGTTCGAACTTATTGAACAACCTTCCTATTCTCCAGACCTGGCCCCTCTGATTATTTCCTCTTCGAACATTTGAAGAATAGTCTCGGTGGAAAGCGTTTTTCCAGCAATGAAGAGGTTAAGGCTGCTGTCAATGCCTATTTTCAGTCTAAAGACGCGGATTACTTAAGAGGTATAAAAGCTCTGAAATCTTGGTGGGAAAAGTGTATTGAGCATCTCGGGGAGTATATCGAATAAGATAAATTTAAAAACATGATTTGGAAAATTCTTGGTTTTCATTCTAAGAACTTATTGAACTACCTGTACGTAGGGTCTTATCGTCCACTAAAATGTTTGCTCTACATAAATACTATATACTAAATAATTTATACGAAATTAACGAATATATATACACGTTTATTAAATCAGTAACAACAGTACTGCAGTAAATACCACGAACATTTTTGAAGCTTAAATAATATTGAGACATATACAATAATAGCCTGTCGTGCACACGCAGCTGGTTGCCGGTTACCGTAGGTAGTGGTAGTATCCAGTGCTGTGCATATGTAATTAAGGTGGTTAATCTGGTAATTAATTTAAATCACGCGGTCTACTGGCTATGCGATTACTCGAAACGTTGACAAAACGTTGAATAGGATAGGCCGTACGGGCCGTCAGAGATCACTACCTAAGTGTTGTCGTGATTTTTGTCTTGTGAAAGTTCACACTATAAGAGCACTGAGATGACGAGGGGCCTTTAAAATAGTCCGATAAGACCAAGAATATACAGAGTGCACTTGTTAAGCAATTCCTGTATGTGCGTATAAAAATAATTTAAAAAAAAAAAAAAAAAAAAATATATATATATATATATATATATATATATATATGCATCTATATATACCCACACGTGCCTGCATATGTTATCATTGCATTTCATTAGCATCACTATATTTGGAAGAGCATTCTCAACGAGTTTCTTCGTAGTTGTTGAGGCAGATAGGATTGAATGCAGTCCAATTAGAAGTGCATGTATTTTTGCTATTGCTGGACTGTATAGATCGTGTTTTTGTGCGTACTTACAGCGGTTATGTGGTCTGGTAAACTATCCCGTCGTATACATATATGTATATATATATAAATATATATATATATACATATATATATATATATATATATATATATATATATATATATATATTTATATATATCTGCAGGAGAGACAGAAGACCGAACTAAATGCGGTGAATCGTTTGCTTCAAGACTTCTTGCGCTCGTGGTCGACTGCACGCAATGCAGTCAGTCAACTGAATTCCATAGAAGGGAGCGACGTCAACGATAATGGTGCCGTACGCAAATCCGTTGATTGTTGTAGTCTGTAAAATCGTCTTCTTCTGCCAGTTCATCGTTATGCGCTGTCGTGGTGGAGGCGGAGACGAATCTGACCGGCGTACCCCAGTCGGCTTGAAGAATCGAGAGTTTGTTTACCTCTTTGTTACGCCGTACATACCCGGCAAATACTGAGAAGAACACCGCCAATTGGCCTTCTTGCAGATGTCTGTATATACGTTCCACGTTTCGGCCAAAGTTCTTGTTTCGAAATTGCCGAATGCTCGCCTGCTGCTGCTGCTGCTGCGGAACTGCAAGGTGTCGTGTTGTGCGTTTAGAGAAAAGGCCGAATGCGTTTACGCACGTGTACCCGTCAGTAGCGAGTGAATAGTGTAAAGCTCATCCACCATCAGCAGCTTTTGACTCATGAAAATCTGCTCCTCTGTTTTGTATCTCTTCCCGCCTTCTCTCTATCTATATTAGCTTGGCCTGTTACTGTTGTTTGTTTCAATAGCGAAAACTTACCGTCAGCCTGTCACTGCCTCAGCAGTGCGTCGAGCGCGTATATGTCACGTTTCCTTAGACTTGCATGCGTTCGGGGCTCGAAACTTTAACAGCTGGGGTGTTATTCATGATTGCCATGGCACCCCCCTTCCGCCCCCCCCCCCCGCCTGTTTTGAACAAGCTTTCAGGCGCCCAGGCCACCGTGGTTACCTTTTTACTCAATGTAACAATAGCTGTGTGTAGACTCATTTCTAATGTGTCCTCTGTTAAACGTTTAGTATCTATCACGTTCGTTTACTAATTTGACACCAAAATAATCTTAATAACAATGTGTTTTCACTGTAGTTGCATTTCTTCAATATACTCAACGTACCTGCTCGAAAAAAAGACATTACGGAATCACGATTTTTCCGCAATATTTTCTTTGCGGAAATTTGTGAAAAAAAAATTAAAATACATCCTACAAGACTAGCATGTATTGGAAACAAAGCAACATTTTTATTCGAATGATGTTGCATGACCTCTATCGAATAGATTTAGAGGACGATGTCTAACCAATCACAGCAGTATACCACTAACATCTGCAGAATGCCAACGAGTTCAACGCGTATATTTTAGTGAGCTCGTACACAATTTTTAGAACGTTGCCATGGCAACCACGAAAAACAGACCGAATGTCGCAAGTTAGATCCCCGGCCTTGCTGGATGTTCCCGTTAGGCCTGAATGTGCACTGTCCTGCTGTCACATCATTCTGTATAATTCCAGTAACAAAAACGTGACAGTTAAGTGTGCACAATTGTGCTAGCGTGCCACAAGGATATTATACTATTACGAGCGCTCAAAATTGTTTTTTTTTTGCCAGAGCCTTAAACAATATTAGTTCCAGTAGCGTCGAAAAGTCAGGCGACCAGATCATGATGCCAATCAATATAAAATATTCGCAGGCGCAATTTTTTGGGTAACTATTTGAGTCGATTATTTAGGTATGCCTAAACAAGTCAAGATACGATAAGTTGGGCGGTCATGAAGGGCAACCAATAGACACGCCTTGGCTAATTCATGGATCTCCGAACGTAAGGCCTAGCAGATGAACTCATAGCGCAGCGTCAACATGTAATGGCGCTTCTGTTGGAACCACATCCAAATACTTTATATTCGGTTATTCTAGTAAAGGCATGCCCAAAACAATGCGGTATATTTTTCGAGTTAACGTTTTGGAAATATAAGGACACGTGTGGTAAATGTTTACTATGCCAGTTCAAATAATCCCGGATAGACAATCCTAGCGTGCATACGGGCGGGTCATATACGGACCTTTTTCTCGGCCCACCAATGCGGGTTTGTCTGCAATAATGCTCGCTTTCTTCATAAGTCAGGGTTCATTCATAAAGAGTATGATTTCAGAGAAATCTTTGCCTGGATCTCGTTTTTCTACAGAAACCCACGCTTTGCTCAGTAGTCCGCTCCGTCTGAGCTTGCCAAAATCAGCGGTGATGTAGATATTTTTGATTGGTGCAATATTAACGGTATCGCGATTCATACCGACACTTGCGGAGGCTTCCCTCATACTGGCAGAGAGACGGCCGTTTATCACTTCAATGTTGAGTTCTTCTACCTATCGCAAATGATGAGTTCCACCTCTCTAGAATGATGGTTTCTTCCACCACTTCTTCGTTTCACCGCACGCCATTATCCCGTCATACGGATGGGATACCGTGGGACGATCCAGTTTCACGGCCAATTGCAATCACGTATGCGTCCATCCAGAAAACGCTGCTTGCAGATCCGCTGCGCGCAAACTCCTATGCTGTAAGTAAGCACTCACCACTGACATTTCCGAATCCGTTAAATACAAAGCGCTTGGCAACCGCGAATTAATTTTGCTGTATCAGAATGATATGCAAAAACGGTGGGCCGACAACCCAGCGCGAAGCTTACTCTCTATGCTGGCGAGAATCAGCTTTCGGGTACCGAAATGGTCGTAGTGGGCGATTTGGTACACCGAAAAAGGTATTCCGTCTACCCAAGACTACGTAACTCTGTAAAAATATTATTCTCCTTTGAAGATGCAGGCCATCGTACACCACCCGTGCTTCCTCAGGACGCGGCGAGACATTTTCGCACGCTTGGGAAGCGTCGGTGCTCAATGCCTGTTTTAGCTTTAAGCACCATGTTTATTTTACCGTGTAATTTTGCTTTCGGCAGTTGCAAGTAGACCTAGCTGGGCTGGTCCCCACCTATACTAACAATAGGATACAATTATTGTTCTGATATCTATGAACGGGGCTGCTTTACAAAATATGGATTAGAAATCTGATTGCCTGTTGGCTATCATTCAAGGAAGAGATATCATTCAAGAAAGAGAAAACGATTTAGCTTATAATGTAGATACGCGTAGTATACTGATGTATACACATAGTATACCGTGTTTGTTGTATAGATTGAAAAATTGTAAAGATTACAAACCTCTTACACGGAACATGATCTTACGTTTTTTTTTCTCTCAACTATTTTCCTCCTGTCAGCCCCATAAAAAATATATACATGAATGATGTATCTGCACCTAGTTTCTCTGTGATCCTTGTCATCACAGATCATACCAGAGAGAAAAACTACATGTATATTTATTAAATAGATTTTATTATTTATATAAGTTCGTTATGTTAGCACTTTGGAGTGGACAATTGTCTCCGTGCGAACGTGTGATTACGGGTTCTCTAACCCAGGGTTAGCCCAGTTCAGCAATGTGCCCCGAACAGACGCTGCATTTCCTCGTTGGATGTCAAGCGACAGCCTCTGACGCAAGAATTCGGATGCTCTCGAGTCTCCTGTTGAAAGATTAAGGCTTCTGCCTACGCGTTGAATCAGTTTGAGCGTAAGGGGGCCTGCAGTTCCCATCGTCTCGAACGCCAACGGACAAAATTCGTGCGGATAATCCACACTAGAATATTTCCTGCATTTGTTAGCCTCAGCTAACCTGGAAGCATGACCTGCTCGGTCCGCACCTGCACCGACCATCGAAGGGGCTAATGAGTCGGTTACAGTTGCGTCCCAAACAAGCATGCGGCCACGCTCAAAGGGCGTCAAAGTCAGGCCGTCAGGTCTTTTTCCGTCATCCCTCGATAGACCCGGGGGCTCTAAAACACATGGGAAGCCGGCAGATCGAAGTGCGCGACTAAAGGTGTCATTTAGAGCGGAGTGACGTGCTCGTCGGCCTGCACTTAACGCGCATGATAGGCCATGATGGGCCAACGCGTCCACAAAATCACCACAACGACATCGGTGGGGCACGACTAGGTCAACACCAAGCCGTAGCCCTGCGCTTATGCGCGTGGTCTCGTCGTCCAACAGAGTCCCAATTCGCGGACATGGTAAGGCGTGTAGCCAAGCCCCAGCCCCTTGACTACTAACAGCTCGAAGCCTGGCTTTATCGGCAACAGACGGTGCTCTATTAATCAAGTTTGCTAGTCGCTTTTCTTGTAGCGGGGTTGTCCAATTGCCCTGGTTAGCCCTATCGTCGGGAGGAGAATCAAATAACAACGACAATTCGTCGGTCAGTCTTTGAAGTTCACCGTTATAGGCGTCCCACCCATCACTGTCCAATAATGCCTTAACCCTGTCCGCGGCCTGGGTCAATGACGATACGATTGCAGGTCCTGCCGTCATGACCGCGTCCGGCACACCTAGGCCGCCTAAAGAAACCGGGAGCATTACCTGTTCCCTTGCCGCAGCGGTCAGCTTAAGATTTAGTATGATCTCTAAAATGTCTAAGCTAAGTCCATTAAAAGGCTGTAAGAGCTCTTGTGATAAAAACAGGTTGCATCCTCTAAGCAGGTGTGTTAACCTCGTGGCTGAAAAACAAGATCTAAGAAGGAATAAGCCGCAGTGGGCCCCCAATTGGGGTAGTCTGCTTGCCGCAAAGTCAAGTTTGTCCCTTCGACTGTCTAATGCCTTTGCAATGCCTTCTGGCAATAAGGGGACACCTAGCAGCTCCAGATTAACCTTGTCCACTACACGACAGCCCGGAAGTAAGTCAAAAAGGTTAGTTAAATCTAACGGCTCAACTTCGTTGTGAGCTGTGACATATACTTCACATTTAACCGGGTTCAATGTCAGACCGCTAATAGCACTAAATTCAATAACTTTCCGTATGTCGTCAAGTACGGTCGGGAGGTCCCCGCCCAGAATCCCGTCATCTAAGTACCAGGCATTAAGGGGGGACTGCAGTGAATCCACCAATTCCTTAATACACAAACAAAAAAGTGGAGGACCCAGGGGATCACCCTGCTGAAGACCTGTCTGCGATAGCATAGCGTTGTGGGGCATTACCAGGTGGGATGGTTCTAAACCATAGGCCAGGTTCGTATGGTGAAACAGTAACGGTGCCCACGACTTGACGGCTCGAAGCAAATGATCCCTCCGGACGCTATTGAAGGCGTTTCGGAAGTCCAGCTTAACCATCACCGTTGGCAATTTGCGCGATTGCAAAAATGCACGAGCACAGTGGACTACTACCTCTGTACCCCCCGGGGTAGCGAATCCTAGCTGGTGTTGGCCAAGAGTTGCTGAAATAGCTTCCCTATTATCGTAGCAGCCGATTTTGGCCGCCAGTCTGCGAACGACTGAGGAACAAGCGATCGGACGTAATGAACCATCTTTTTTTTTTAATGCAAACATCCTTGCCCCAAAGATGAGCGGTAAAAGACAAGACGGGGGCGAGCCCCATCTGAGTACATCCACGACTTTAGCGATGGCGTCCGCCAGTCGACCGGCCGTGCTGCCCAGCGCACCAGACAACAAGTCCTGCAACAGACGGGGTCGTATGAAGTCTAAGCCGGCAGCTGAACTTCTGCTAAATGTCTTCATCGCACTCAGTACCTCTTCCCGTGAGGTTGAAGAAGGCAGTGTGACTGCCGGTGGTGTGGGCATGGAGAGATCCGTAGGCGCATCTGGATGTTTGGAGCGGAGAGCTTCTGTATTCTCGTTGGCCGTCGCTAGCATATCCTGGGAGCTCACCAATCTGGCAGCACCGGAGATATCGCCTTCTGACAGCTTGACTTTCACTCGTCTGGGAAGGTCATCCTCGAGGTGGGCCATCATTTTGCGTCCTGATCTCTCGTGTGTCAGATCCCTAAGCCTTAATCCCGACGAAAAGTCGCGTAGGTTCTTCCTGATCAGAACAGACAGGGATTGAGCATCCTTTCTGGCTCGAGGGAGTCGCAACACGACCGGAGCGAAGGAGAACAAGGAGTACCAGGCGGAGAGGTCGTTGTCCTTGGCGACATTTAGGAAGACCTTGGTGAGCTCCTCCGCAACAGTAGACCGCACAGATTTGGGTAAAATGCGTAACAGTTTGGCATGACGCATGTTTGCCTGGATATCGCTGAGTAGTGTGTTAACATCAAAGTCTTCTGCCCGAGCCTGGTGGGATGTGGACGGCCTGTTGACGGCATCGGCGTGTCTGACCGATATATGTCTGGCGAGACCCCTCCTCGTGAAGACACCTCTACACACAGGACATGTTGCCCTGTTGGGGTCACCGACAACAAAAGCATGATCGGCCTCACTTCCGTTTGGGATCTCGTTATCTGGCATTATGATGTGAAAGCTTTAAGCTTCTCTGCAAGTGGAAGGAGGGCCAAGAGAGGTTTTAGGGCCTCTGCAATCGTCTTCAAAGTTGCCGCCAAATCAGGACTGATGCCCTCTAGCATCCGAGCGACGTCCGTTATGGCGCCTCCAACGTCTCTGCGCGGCGTCTTGGAATGGATCTTTCTCTTCGAGATAAATTTAGAAGCGCGCCGCGGCCGAACTTGGCGACTCCTGTATGCCTTGGCTCGCTTTTGTTTGGGCTTTGGTAACGGCCGCGGATTAGGAAGAAGCAGCTGAGGCGAGGTGCTTTCTTGCGTGGCGGATATGCCCCTGAGAACTGCTGCGTAGGAAGCTTTGCTATTGTTAGAACAACCAGTTTGTGCAGTTTCTGTGACAGTGCCTGTGACGTCAGGACCTTCCGTAATCGATGCACTCGGGTGCGCTGCTTTAACTTGCTGAAGAACTCTGGCCTCCATGATAATCCTGTTACGCTCACGAAGATAAGCCACACGCGGACAAGAAGGCGATCCGGCCGCGTGAGGGCCACCACAGTTTACACATTTCGATTGTTTGGTGCAACTCGACGCCAAATGATCAGATCCTCCACATTTCTTGCAGGCTTTGCGAAGAGTGCACCTGTCCGCTAGATGTCCCACTCGTTGGCAATTGTAGCATAATTTTGGTTGCTCAGGCTCCAGTACGACTGAGTGGGTTTTGTACCCCAGGAAGACAGATACCGGCGGTTGGCGGTCAAACGTCAGTATCACTTTGCTGAGTGGGGTTTTACCAGCGTGACCTGTGCGGAATAAACGTCGAGCGTGCACCACACCGCAATCTGCTAGCTCTTCGCGTATCTCGTCGTCTGTAAATGCGACATCGACGCCTTGAATTCTCGCCTTGAATGAGGTTAGAGCCGGGCACGTTACCGTGACGGGTATCGACCCTATTGCAGAAAGTTGCGTAAGCTTTCTGGCAGCATCTTCTGAGTTTACCCATACGGATATAGCGGCTTTACTGCTTGATATCTTGCAGTCAGGGCAATTGGAATGAATAGCCTTACATAACTGCAGCAATGTACCATCTGCGAACTCACTTGAAGCAGGATCTTCGTTTGCTTTTCTCCGGATGACTACTTTAAAAGCGTTGAGTAGGCCGCTGGACGCATCCACTCTCAGTTTATCCAACTGACGTTGCTCGCGAGATATAGTTTTCTGCTCACGCTTTGACACCACCAGCGTAAATGGTTCGTCAGGTTCATTGCAACCTGTAACTTTTTTTCGCTTACACCCTGGCGCTGCACCTTCTTCCACTATCTCCGACGTTTCGGCACCTCTACTGGAGTCGACTTCGGATGCGCCACCAGCCTTGCTGCTGACTGGCTTCGAGACACCGGCTTTGGCCGCGATTGGTGTCTCTTTGGCAATTGTGCTCCTAAGCTTGGAGATATCCAAACTGTCAGGCGGCTTACTGCCGCAGGATTCCCCTGGCATTGTCCTAGGCTTTTAAATGCCTTAGGAAAAAAAATAAATTCTAAAAAAAAAAAAAAAAATGCCACACTTGGGATTTGAACCGGGACTTCGCAGCTAACAGTCGCAGACGCCACCACCAGGCTACGACAGCTCCACGAGCTTAACACACACGTAAGCAGTACTGATCCCCGCCGCAGGTTGGTCACAGCCGTATGGCTAGCGATGACATCGGCAAATCGAACACAGCTGTCCGAGAGCCCTGAAGGAGTCAGGACCCCCTGAAGAAGAACCAGAGTGCCTCCAGGCGTATGGTGTGCACTGTTCGAACACTCACTATAGAAAGTCTAGATGACGCAATTATCACTACGAAAATCACAATCAAGCCTCTCGTAATAGTTGATTTTACGGGAGCCAACACGAAACACGACCGAACTCCACCGTATCGCCGTAACATGTATATTTGTATGTACTCATAAGTATGTACGTATATATATCTACTATGTTTTAGTGACGTACCCAGCAAATTGGCAATCTAGCACACAACGTTTAAATATACATGTGTACAAATCATCAAAACAATCAGTATTCACCACAGTACACATAAAGAGTGCGAATGTCAACAAAATCGCCAGAAAGTATATATATATATATATATATATATATACAGCAAAAAAAGTATATATATATATATACAGCGCAAGCAAATAATAATTCTGATATAAGCTTAATGCTCAAAAAGGGAAAGGTTGATATAGTATATATCCACGTAAATAAACTTGTCTCGATGCCTCCTGTGGGGTGTGGTAAAGAACGAGTGTCGTCTTCGTCGAGTTGAGGACAAAACCAAATCTTTGAAATAAATACAAGTGTATGGCCTTCTCAATACCGGTCTCAATTGAAAATTACGCATATTTTTAGATAATTGGGATGGTGAGATACGGAACGAAATTGCCGTATCGTCTGCATAGATAAGTGGGCGACAATCAGCATATCTCTCGATGTCCCACATAATGAAATTCATGTAGATATTGAAGACAACAGGTCCAATAATCCCTTAAGGCGTGCCAGTTCTCGTCGCATACCTCAGAGCTCCCAAATCGCAAATTGCCTCCGTCCACTAGGATACGACTTGAAGCAACTTGTTACTCGTGGTGTGCAGACCAGTTGTTGGAGTATCTTAAGAAGCATAGAGTGAAAGGAAGGCAGTCGAACGCTTTGCCTATATCAGAAAAGGCGTTAAGGCGCATATTTACATCCTCCGCCGCTTTAACGATCACCACCCGACATGTCCCAGTGCCAACTTAACTGACCGCGGCTTTCTAAAGCCAAATTGATTTCTAGAAAAAGTCTCGAAATGGTTCAAGTTTCTTTCCAGCTGGTGTTTAACAAGTTTTTTAAGGACTTTTGACACGAAATTGAACACGACAGCCAGAATGTTGCTAAAATGTGAATACATTTAGAATGAGATTTACTAGACATGTTACCATCACGATCGAGTGAATATTACTTTACGCCTCTAGTAGCAATTCACAGTTTCTGAATTATGATAGGAGTAAAGAAAAACGTTTGCCATTGTTTTGAAAGAAATCTGTTGATCGGCTTCTGGAGGGCAGACATAAACGATGTTTTAGCACCGCTAGATGAGAGGAGTGGACCTCCTCCAGATCCCCATCTCCGTCTAATAATCGACTAAGGCCGCTCCGGACTTCTCATTACAGTTGCAGTTTTTATCAAAGGACCCCAGTACTTGGCGGGGTGGTCACGTTTGACAGCAAGCTTAAATTTGCATTTGGTGTCCCTAACCATTTTGAGTTACACTTTGAACGCCACCTACAATCTCTACGGCCCCTTTTAATCACCCGCCGACAGTGCGCTAATCCATTGACGGCGAGCGCGATCTACACCGTGCCTCAAGTTAACCAAATTGTAGCTGATCCATGGCGAGCGGTTTACCTGTTTCGAAGCCCTTCAGTCGCGTCGGAGCAGGAAGCACTCGTTGCACAGCAGCCGATGCTTACCACTCTATGACTTAGAAACCTCGCTGGGATCCGTGGAGTCGAAAACAGATGACCAATTCACTCTGATGACACCACCTTGAATCCTACTCTGGCTGTTTTCATTGAATCGCCTGTAGAGAACCGCAGCAATCGAATTTAGTTTCGTTGGCGAGGACAACAACGTAAGTCATTACACGTAAGTGTGACCCGGTCGGAAAGAACCGTGTCAACCACAAACATAAGGATGCGAGAATACCTATTATAAACCAGATAGCACAGCGTCGGATCTGAGATTAAGGCGAGAGGTGATATTGATTTCTCGATTGCGTCGTCGATTCCACCAGTTTGAGAGCAGAGTGACAAAATATCGTGAGATCGCCTTAATTTCCACCAAGGCGGTTGTATGTCAGCTTGGTGAGCATACAATTGCCGACATAAAGACGCAGTGGTGGGGCTTCTTCACAAGTCTTCACATGTCTACCTGCGGTTGAATAGGGGGTTAATGCTATTTTGTAAACCATCCTGTGAGAGTGCGTCGAGACCGTAAGGTACATGGATGCTGTAGCCGGGGAACCCTCCCGATTCTTCGATGAGACATGGATGAAGCCATCCAGTCCACCGCCTACAGATCCATCGGGTCGAGAGACCCCATTCGCAAAACCAATGCCAACCAGTTCTCGATTTTTATTTACAAACTTCTTGTCGTTGTCGTGGCCAGTAGCATCTCCGTTTTTGCTTGACACGATTCTAGCTGCTTCCCCTTACTCGTCTTGCTCTGGTCTTTAAAGGTTATCAGTTTTCTGCCCTTCTTGGCAGTATTGACACTACCAGCGCCAGTCAAAAATCACCTACTAAAAGAGCAGAACTTTTCACGTAGTTTGAGGGATTTGCCCATCTCCCCCATCAGTCAATAGCTGACTGGCCACTCCGTGACAGGTGCAAAAAAGGTGTCCCGATGCCCGGTGGCATTCGTCTGCGTCTTGCGACCGGAAGAGACACATAGGTGGGCGGGTTCAAGCCCCACCATTGCACATTTGTATTTATGGGGCTCCGTATATGAAGCAATGCGAAAAGCAGTCCCATAGACGTTGAATCTTGGCTGAGAGTTAGCCCAGAAAGTATAGGTGCAAAAACGAGAAAGGCAGTTTGTCTCTCAAGGCGGTTATGGCCAAGGCGTGGTAGAGCGTAGACCTTTGCGTAGTGCCGTTTCTTCCCGTCAGTTGTCCATGTACATATATATATATATATATATATAGCGTACACGCAGAGCTATATTTCCTAGTCTCATGAATACTGCACCATACGAACGCTAGCGAGTGTTCCAACAACTAGCTAGATATTGTTGATTATATATATATATATATATAGATTATATATATATATATATATATATATATACAGACGAAGCCTTTGTGAGTGAGGCGACTCCTAGTTCAGCCGTTGTTTTCAGACGTTTAAGGAGACAACGCCTTAGCGATCCTAGATACCCTGAGGAAGTTGGACAATGAAGGCCCTCGCATAGGCTCATTCTACATGTCAAGGAAGGTGTGTTTTAATGGTGTAAGCAAAAAATAGCGTGTGTACATGCGTCTTCTACAATGTCACGAAAATCTTACCGTTTGGTTATACGTATACACAACAAAATGTAATATCTATTAAAAACATCGTGGTCTTGCATACACTTGGTAAAGTAATAGTGTTTTTTAAAAATCCATATCGCACCTTTGGGCTACCGGTTTCTTAGAACCGTCTCAAACACAATAGAGTAAGTTTACGTCGCGATGCTAAAAGGGCGACCAAACATGGGCACCGTACTGCAATTGTAGTATTTTCACTATTTTGTAGAGCTTGAAGCAGAACTCAGCCCCAAGACACCTGAACTTGTTTCACTGTGGAAAATTTGTGTCTCAATTTAACCCTGGAGAACTTGTGATTCACATAAGACGTGGAAAACCTCCAATTTAATCTTGGAAAATCGATCTTCTAAGTTTACTTACTAGTTGGTTATTGGTGAGGCAACGCCAAGGCGGTCATCTTCACAACCAGCAGCTTGTGATTTGCTCTCGTAAAAGCACGCAAAAATGAACACCAAACGAGATGGAGCATTTGACGGTGACTTTTGGCTAGTGGCTTGTAGTGATGCATTGCAGGCAGTGTCGTGCCCGCAGATTTTCATTTCGTAACTCGTAAAACATAAAGTTGCATTTGCAAGATGTTTAGCATTTACGTATATATATATATATATATATATATATATATATATATATACAGAAACAGTCTTTTTCTCCAGTGAACTCATACTGGCTTGGGTTTAGTAACCCAGAAGATAACACGTAATTCGAAACTGCTTCTACAATAATTGCTTTCATCACTGTGCAGCTCGTATATATTTCTACGCCCCACATCGACAGTGTTCTGGGCAACAACAACAACAAACCATACAATATAACAGCAGTAAAGTATATAGAGCTTGTGCACCAACAAACTTTCTTTTGGCCTGCATATGTTTAGGCAGCTTCTGATAGTAGTGATTTTTTGGTAGCCATTATTTGGTTAGTATCGCCGTCATTTGCGACGTAGTCATCGAAGTCACCCCGCTTCCCCCTGTCACCAACGATCACAGTCAAGTTGCTCATTAGCTTCTCTCGACAACATTGATGCTGCGCTTCGTTCGATAGCAATTACGGTACTGGATCAGTAGACTTTTTTGTGGAAATTCGCTCACTTTCTTCCTCCAATATATATATATATATATATATACATACATATACGTATATATATATATATATACATACATACATATACGTATATATATGAGTGTCGTCTACGTGACTAACACAATTGAGAAGAGAGAAGAGATAAACAAGCGGGAGGAAAATGTAAAGGGCGCGAGGGTAGGCGGGTGGTGTTTGTTACGTTCCCGTGCAAACAGAAATTTGTACAGGTCATCGGGGTCCCCACCACGACCACCAGCGCCGCCGCCGCCGCCGCCGATAGGAATATGGTCATGTGTCGTCATCGTCAACGTCGTTGCATGGCATATGTTATGTCGACAGCATCCTGACGAAACACAGAATCCTTCATTGTATTTGGCTTCCGGACGGTTGACTAATGCCGCCTGTCCCTCTGCCTGTCTAGCCCGGTCGGTGGTGGCGTGGTGGATTAAGTCTCCGCCGCCTCGCAACCGAAGGAGGAGACACATCAGAGGTGCGCGGCGGGTTCGAGCCCCACCGTTGCCCCACATTTGTATTTATGGGGGTTGTCCGTCTATGAAGCAGCAATCTGTGAAAAACAGTTCCGTGGACTCCGTTTTATCTTGGCTGAGGGTGGTCAGCCCGAAAACTTTACTTTAGTCTTTCTGCCTGCTTGCCAGCCAGCCAGCCAGCCAGCCAACAAGCCAGACAGCCGGCCAGCTTGACTGGCAAACCTGTTCTGAGCTCCGCGGTTCTGAACCTCGTGGTCGCGCGTGGCGGTGGTGTACTGCTGCTGCTGCCGCTGCTGCAGCCACGACCCCCGCCGCCACCACCATTACCACTATGCTACTCGCCTACCGGCGGCAGAGGAACAAGGCGGTAGTATAGTGGCAAGGCACCCTTTCTTCATTCTTCTGTTCGTGCGTTCATCCTTCCTCCTCCTCCGAGTCGCTGCTGCTGCTGGGGCGGCGGCGTCAACGGCGGCGGCAGCAGCAGCAGCAGCGGAGGCCCGTGGCCCTGGAGCTACCGCCGCCGCAGCCGGCGCGTGGACTCCCCCGAATCGGAGAGGGTAAATGCCACGCCATGCTGTTTGTAGCTGTCCCGTGCTCAAGAAGACGAACATGACAACGTGATGAGAATGATGACAACGACAGCGGCGACAACGACGACGACGACAGCAACGACAACAGCAACAACAACAACAGTGACAGCAACAACATCAGCAACAACTGAAACAACAGCAACAACAACAACAACGAGAACAACATCGGACGAGGTTACAACGTTGGCCGCAGTGGCGTCGGCGCTGCTAGCGGGAACACCAAGTTGACGGTCGTGTTGTTGCTGCTGTTGTTGTTGTTGACGTCGAGGGAAAGGACAGCTATTTAACCACGCGCGCCAACGAAACCGCGTGCGTTGTGTCCTCCTATTCGGTCCTGTCTCAGAGGTAGGCTGTCGTCGGTAGAAGCGGCAGCAGCAGCAGCAGAAGCAGTAGCAAAAGCAGCAATAACAGCATTTAGTAGCACCAAAACCACCACCACCAACAGCATCAGCATCATCAACAGCAGCAGCTGCAGCAGTAACATCAAGAACATAGGCGAAACGGCCAACATAATCATAGCAGGAACAATGACAACGGATCTTGGTCCTTCTGGTTCTGGAACTGGTTCTGGTTAACTTATCTGGCGGAGTTCATTCAGTTACCGCGGCCTTCAATTACTGTGTGGCTGTCACCGTGTGAGGAAAAAGATTGCTTCACGGTGAAGTCATTGTTGCTGTCATTGTTGCTGTTGTTGTTGCTGTTGTGTTGTTGTTCATGCTGAGTTTTTTTCTGTTGTGTTGTTGTTGTTTCAACATTGTCGTGGTGTTGGTGTTGTGATGATGTTGTTATGTTGTTGTTGTCATCGCTGCCAGCGACAAGAACAGCGACAACTATAAACGTACGATAGGCCAGCATTTGCAGTGTTTACCGACAGGCTATACAACAATAGCAGAAGCAACAAAAACAACAACAGCAACAAAGCTTGATACTACTACTACTACTGCTACAACTACATAAAGTACAAACAAACAAAAATTCCTAAGAAACAGTACGAGCGGCAGTAGCATCAACCAGCGTTTGCAACAAAAATGGAAACTTGGTCTAGCAATAGTCGTAGGGGCAACTCTCTCGTCGCTTTCCTCGTTAAGGCGGTCATGTAACACTTAGATCGTCGGTGTATGAGTTGTCGCTGTCATCGGGGCTATTATTACCGACTGATGAGGCGGTTCTCGTTGTTGTTCTGGCTGTTGTCGTCGTCGTCGTTGTTGTTGTGGTGTTCTTGTTAGTAGCGTCATCTTAACAACAAAAACATCAACTACAACAACAATAACACCACCAACAACAACAACAGCAACAACAGCGACATCGACAAGCAAGAACCAGAAAGCCAATAACCCACGCGGATTGGTAGCCGTACTCAGTTGGTGGTAGTAGAAGCCTGCCGTCCTCGAAGCCCTCGAAAACGCTCGGGCGCCTTCGAGCGTAGCGCTCAAATCAAACCAACAAAAACGTTGACCGGGACCGGCCGGCGAACACCAAGTCAACTGCGATCTACCAACAACGCAACAACAACATCATCATCAACAATAACAACAACATCATCAACAATAACAACAACATCATCAACAACAACAACAACAACAAAATAAAGCGTCGAGTTGCCACCTCGGCACCGGCGCTGCGTGTGGAGGACCAGAAGCAAAGTGCGATACAAAATAGAGTGAGTGCCCTCGGTTCTACTACGCTGACGAAGACGAGCAAAGACGTGAACGTGACGACGACGACGTCGTGGTGATGATGATGATGACGATGATGATGATGATGATGATCATGCTGCTTACGATGAACATCTGATGTTCTGTCTGACGTCACAAATCATAAACAAACAAACAAACAAATAACACAACTGTGTGGCTGTCTAACGGTGGGTGGGTGTGTGCGTGCGTGCGTGTATGTGTAGCGTCGGGTTGCCGCCACTGCACCGCGCTGACAGTTAGACGGAGTTGGCGGCGGCGGAGAGTAGTAGTAGTTATACGGGCCAGCGATATAGCGGGCCAGCTGATGATACTAATCAAGGCAGACAGCTTCAAGACGCTGCCAACGACGCCGACGACGACGGGGACGACAACGATATCAGCAGCGGCAGCAAGGGCAGCAGCTCGACATCATCATCACGTTTTCGTGTTGTGTAGCCAGAGAACACCACAACAACAACAACAACAACAATAACAACAACAACAAATCACCGCAAACGAATGGCATGCCAACCAACAACAAAAAACAAAACGACTGTGATTACTGCTGCTGCTGCTGCAGAACTTTGTTGCTGCGTTCTTGTTCTCGCTTCCGACACTCCCGCTTCCCTGTCGCAGCCTTGTCTCTCCGCTCTCTTACGACCGTGTGATTGATACTGTGTTAATTAGGCAGTCGAGGAAAACGACGACGACAACCACGGCGGCGACGGCGACGAACAAATCGCGAACGGAACACGCACAACAATGGCACAGTGACAAGACCTAGAGCGTTGACAGGTCCGCGTAGGAACGAGGTATTGGGATCCAGAAGGAGAGAAGAAGAGGTCCGATTCGACAGAACAAGGGTCTCTCAGGCGCGTTAGTTAGGCGCTCACAGCAGCTCATCTCGTAGTCAATGAACCTCGCAGGGAGTACAGCGAGCGCGCGTCCCCCGCGTAGTGAACAGCTCACTCAGAAGAACAACAGGACAGTGGGGCAGGTTCATCCGTCAAATCCGTCAAAACGATGGACGTCGAGTGTAACGCGCCGACGAGACGACACGATGGGTGCACCGGTGCACCTATGGAGCACCACCAATACGCTTCCTGCCAGCCGATGCCAGACTCCCCTAAGGGACTACTAACTGTTGACGGAGTCACTCAGCTGTGTGACAAGCTTGATCGACGCCGCCACTGAACGCCAAAGCAAACGAAGCTAAACGAACAAAGTCGCCAGTAAACCACATTGATTTGTGTTACGTCGCTGGGTGCTGTCAGTGGTGGTGTACGATTATGACTACTACGACGACGACGACAACAACAACAGACAAACAAAGGAACACGACGAAGAATACCATCGTGCTGGTGCAAACGGGCGAAAACACGCCTTTTAAGTCCGCCGGCTAGAATAAGCCTTGTAGCTTGTAGGTTGTAGCACAAAGCTCCTGCACAGAGCACAAAGAAGCTTAGCAAGCAACTGTGCGAATGAGACCCCCCAAGTGAAAAATTTACGATACGAGGTCACCGGCTGGAGAGTGACGTCGTTGAACATTTCAAGTTGACAAAGTATACCGGAGATAACGCACGAGAAGAGGAAGAAAATCAAACAGTATAGCAACGAAAGGAAGAAGATAAACAACGTGTTGATGAACACGAAAACGAGGCCTTTGTCCATTTTACCACTACACTTACGACGGTAACTTTCCACCTGTTGGATATTCTGCAACAAGTGCTCTCTTCTTGGTGGTCTCGATGTGCCTTTACGGTACCACGAATCATTCGGTTACTGCTGATGTTGCTGTTGTTATTGCTACATCGAGTAACTGCTGTCTGTCTGTCTCGCTCGCTGGGACGATATGCCGCCCGCACTCGTTAAGATTGAACTCCAACAACACCCTAATGAAGGTGCATTGAACTCACCGGTTGTGTGGACACCACAACAACAACAGCAACAACAAAACACTCCTAGCTAAGAGCGACGTGCGGACTGTCGTTCTGTTGCTGCGGTTGGTGTTCTTGTTGTCGTTGTTGCTCTTATTGTTATTATTGTTGTTGTAGTTGTTGTTATTATTGTTGCTGTTGATGTTCCTGCTGTCATCACAGTGTTGGTTGTAGTGATGGCAGCAGAGACGGAGGAGGTGGTTGCGCTGCCGGTGCTGGACATCATGGAGTTCATGGACATGACGACTGACCTTGCTGACGTGTTGAGATGTTGTGACAAGCTGGAGAAATTGCCCGTTGCCAACTCGGCCATTCTCGTCCGACTAGTTCTTCTTGTTATTGTTGCTGCTGTTGTTGCTGTGGGTGTTGATGTTATTGCTGTACCCGACGCCGCCCTTTCTGCTGTTGGTAGCCCGTAGCGTTCAATTTCACTTCGCTTTTGGCAAATATCGCGCGCGCGCGCTCTCTCTCGTACTGTGGATTGTGCTGCTGGATTGTCACGATGGACGAGGCGCTCTTGTTGACGACCGTCGCGGCGCCGACCCCGCTGCGCCTCGATAAGGCCGTCGAGGTGCGGCGACTCTTCCTCGAGGGTCGCTACAATGAGCTTCAGGGCTATGACTACGATGAGGTGCTCCGGATCATGAACGAGACGTTCAACTACACCGATCCCGACGACGATATCTATATTTTCTACAAGGTAAGCCAACGAACGCGCACCGAGCGCAGTCGAGACGCAACGAGAGAATCGGGCAAGTCATAGCGGCAAGGATGACATGCAATAAGGCTCGTATGGACAGCTTGTATGGACAAGGCGAATGCAGAATACATGTAAATGCATGGAATAAAGTCCTCGACTGGCTGGCTGGCTGGCATACATCCGTGTTTTTTGACAATCATTGACGTTTAGATTTTATTGATATAAATACATTTTTATGTGCACATTCCCATATATATATATATATATATATATATATATATATATATATATATATATATGGATGCAGGAGCGGGAGTGGGTGCGGAGCGCGCTAGTCATACGTCTGCGTTGACGGAAGCTAATAAGTGCAGAAACTATGCCAGTGTTGCCTACTCCCAAGACACTTTGCCCGCTGGCATTTGATATACTTGGGAGACCTGACCCGTAGACCTACGAACTTATTTACAAAGTCAGCAAGGTGCTCAACCCTTAGACTAGACATGGCCGAGCATAGGCAATGTGTGACAATTGAATTTATTTGATCAAGTGTATACTTACATAAGGAGACTATTGTTACCTCCTAGTTATACAAGCAAAACTAATTAGTATATATATTCAATGGGTTCGTTGAAACGTTAGATCTTTTAAACCTGCCTGCGCTCGGCTCTGCTCTCTTCAATCAAGTGTATACTTTTAAAAAGAGACCATTTACCAGCTATATATATATATATATATATATATATCTATATAGACCACCTCTTATATATAAAAGCAAACAAATTTAGTATTTATATATATATATATATATATATATATATATATATATATATATATATAATGGGGTATTTCAAACGTGAAATCTTTCAAACCTTCCTGCATTCAACTCTGCTCTCTTCGCAACTTGCTATGGGTAAATATATGCACATGCCAATTTATACGACAAATGCACACGAAAGAAATAATTTTTCATTCAAAAATAATCATCAGAGGCGTCAGCGCAACTATCCCGTTTTTTACGAGTCAAAGGATTATCGGTTCCCTGAGTTCCTGCGGCTATAACAAATGCCAGTTCTCTACTGTGTTCTTCAGTTCGTCGTCCAGGTTGAATATCCACATATGTCTGTTGTACAGAGTGTGTCCCAAATTAACTGTCCACATTTGAAGAGGCAGTAGAACTTATCAAAAAAAGTTTGTACCTAGAATTTGGAGAAGAAAGAAATATTAATTTGGTAATGCAAAGCTATACAGAAGGACCAACGTTCTCTACAGATAAGTGGCAAAAGGCTCTACAAACAAATCGGACTATGTTGTGTAGGATAACCTGGCATGGTTATCACCATTATATATGTCTGAAAGCGGAGCGTGTTATGAAATTGACGAATTTGTGTGCAAATATTGTGGAGAATGTATAATATCAGCCGCTACCACTTGACACGATGTGCGTCAATCGAAGCACAAGTTGGAATAGTAAATAATAAAACATGCAAACACTACCAGCGATATGGTGAATAAACTGAATGATTGATCGAAAAGTGTATGGGTAAGAATGAAATGATATATATATATATATATATATATATATATAAAGTCGAGTTACCCTGTTTGACAAGGTTGTACTGTATTGTGTTTGTTCAGATAAGTCTGCCGCCATACCCCAAACCCTATTGCTTGCAGGATGACGAAGCATACGACCGGTCGTGCTCCGATTTCGGTGACACGTAATCAACTTTTTCGTAGTCTAGACCGACACACACAGTTGTGTACTCTGGGCAGCCTCGGCGGCGCACGTGTCGGCTGTCGCTGAAGAGTTTTCCCTGAACTCTATTCTTGACAAAGCTACCAGCATATTGTTAGCGGCTGCTGCATGCTGTGGTCGTAACGACGTCGAGGGTAAACCGTTGTCACTATGTGCTATTGGATTGCGGCGTTGAATGTCACTGTGCGCTATCGAATACCGGGCGTATTGATGGCTGCTGCAGTTATACAATGTGTCGTACGTTATGAGAAATTGCAAAGAATTGAAGCAGAAACAAGTTTCTTACTGCGACCGGCCCAACTGCGACAAACGCACTTGCGTCCCGTAACAGCTTTCCGTAGTTGTATTAAGTAAATGTGTGTGTGTTAATAAGTAAAATGTGAATAACCCTAACGCGCGCCGATTTCATAGATATATTATCATTATTATTATTATTATTATTATTATTATTATTATTATTATTATTATTACTATTTCACAGATATATTATCATTATTATTATTATTATTATTACACGCCGTTCATTCAAAACGCGCTAGAATAATTGAGGTTCACAATCTTGTAGAGGCATAGAGAATGGCGGTACACTTTGAGCATTTTATTTGCTGATATATACAATATTGCTTTATAATTCGCTTGAAATGTATACTTAAATGCATATGTCATTATTTTTTATGAGGGGCGCTCAGAGTGGCATCAGCGGACATGTTGAGAGACGAGGGAGGAGGTATCTAGGGTTTCTGCAACAGTCCTTGTGACAGCATGGCCGCCGATTCTCAGCTCGGCTAGTATGACTTGTCATTTATTTCTCAATGAGCTCTCATCGCTCAAACAAAATTCAATCAACAATACATAATCGAATTGGCTACATAGACCGGCTGATGACAAACGCCCTATTCCTCTAGACCACGCCGCAACTAGATATACGTACGTGCGTACATATGAGCTAATTATCATGGTTTATTAACACCAAAATGGAATGTTGATAAACCATAATAATTAGTAACTTACAAAAGTGAAAAGAGTATAAGTACTTGCCTCGCCCGGTTTTGGCCACATCATTAATTAACTGCGTAAACAGTTAGGCAAAATGGCGAATTGATTGCTCGGGCCAAGAGAGAGAGAGAGAGACAAAAACAAAGCTCAAGCTTGACGAGTTGGTATTGCTTCACTAACTTTACTAGTAGTCTGAGATGCGCTCTAGCTGACGCACTGCTATGAAAGGTGTTCGGTGAATTTGATGATTTCCATAGAACAGTACTATGGGCCATTAGGAGAAGTGGCGAGTGCTACTCGGATCATTTGGCCGGGATCACTTATGGGTTTCCCCAACGTTCGACGTGTCCTGCACTAACACCTGCGAAGCCGCGTCATTCGGACTTGCGTGATCTTCTAGTATAGTTGGCGGAAATCTTGCTCTCCTGAGCCTTCCCAAGGCTCCTTTCTCCTTCAGCACCGCCGTGGCCATAGCTACTCCTAGCTTCCATCCAGAAGTCGTGCCGCATATGTGGTCTACGAACTCATTAAGAGTTCCTCTGGGGGGATCGGGATGCTTGCTCCTCTTCCGTCTCCCTCATTAATCCATATATATATATATATATATATTGTTGCCGGTCATCGTCGCTACCGCCAATTATCGGTCGGTTTGTAAGAATCGTACGGGCGCCAGCAAAGCCAGCTTTATCCCACACAGCTCACAGAAGAAGTAACAGAGCCCACAGAGCTCACAGAAGCAATACGTTTAGTTTTAGACTTTGAGCGATCTCATACGCTACTCCTAGAATAAAACTAGAAGAACTAGTGGGTATTAGTTTCGATTTTTCTTCTTCTTCTGTATTCGTTGTCAGACTTTAGCTAGACACGCGCCCCAACGTGAGGCATGCGTATTCGCTATTTTACCGCGCTAATATGTCTCCTATATCTCCTAGGTCAGTGTAATAAGACAACACAACGCCAATCTAGTGTGTAAGTGTAAAATGTAATCGGCACGTGTAGGAAATACATTCGCAGGCATCTGGCGCACGATACGCGAGACGCGTGCACACGTCATGTACTCAGACGCCTATGTACACATATTCGGCCGTGCGCAGACGGGGTTCTGCCCTGCAGTCTGACCCTTACACACTTGTTAATGCTTATGGTCACGTATGTAATACACGCACATATGTCGCATATTAGCATTCGTATTTATAAACTGAAGATAACTGCATCAGTTTAAGTATAGTACGTATAAAGCATCCGTTTAATCACCCCTACACATATCGTCCGTTCAACTTGTTCGATTTGGGTGGAATACAGCCAGACCTGGTGACCTTAGCGTAAGCTCAGTCTAGAAAGTTTTACTGCACCAACCTCAATTTTAATAGGGGTCATAATCATGGCTGGCGTTGGCGGGAACAAAACATCTACTGTTTTTAATAGCAATAGCTTTAAATATGTGCATATATGTGTATCTGTATTAGTACGTCTAAGCCGGTGACAGCTGACACTGCAGCCTCTGTAATATCTATAATTATTCGAGGCACGCCGCATAGACAGACCCATAATTAGTGAGATTCTTCTACACACAGTATTTATGTTCAGCATACCTAGACATCTTTGCTAGACATGAGAGATAGCGTGTCGTATAGTGTTTAAAAGAAAGAACAGTGACATAGTTTGAATCATCAGTTATGATGAAGAGCCAAGCGTACGTTCTCTAACAATTTGAACTGAGCCGTCTGTTGCAATATTGCACCACTAGTGTGATTTCGGGCATATATGGCGAATATCTCTGTATGTAAAGAGAAAAATACAATGCATCTCAGTTCTAACATCATTGTTGTGAGTATTTTACAAGTTAATACGAGCTAGGCCGGTGTAATCAGCGAGGCGAATTGGCCGAACAGTGTGGTCGCTCGCGCTATTCCACGATTACAGAATATGATCACGGAATGAATTTCATTCTTTGCATATATTTAGACATATACTTTTTTTAGATACGTAACGAGTGGAACAGCTAGCGGACGAGCGGACGATGGTAATTGTCAGTCCATAATGAAAGGCATGAACCCAGATGGTATTTGTCAGTATGACAACTCAAACAACGAACGAGTGTGAGTTCTAGTTCAACTACTACCACTACTACTACTACTACTGCTACTGCTACAATCCAACACTCGACGCACTACCAGTAGTAGGGCCAGAATAATAGGCATATAATTTGCCTCACTGCCATAACTCGGAACAGCCCTAGGAAATCAACGAAGTGTGGCGCGGCAAATCTATGTCACATTTGGCGCTGGTGTGGCGTACGCACCACCCTACGCCGTGAGATAACGCCTGTCTGCTGTTGTGACCCCGGCGATTCGCCACCGCCCGGCCACGCAGGTGAGAGAGACCCAGTGAGGCTTCGCAGCGAGCAGGCGAGACAGGCGACGGACGAACTTCACGATTTCGCGTTTGAGCGTGTGAGCAGAGATCGTCGTAGACGAGAGAGAGAGAGAGAGAGAGCTTCCAGCGCGGCTGGGCGTCGAGCGAGGCTGCGCGTCATGGAACAGGGCCCACCTGAGGCCAGCCGGAGGGCAACTCTGGGTCGGCCTGGGTCGTTCGTCAGTTGAGTTGACAATAACGACCACAGTGACAACAACGACAACAACACCGCTGAGGACGCGGCAGACGTCAGCGTGATGGTCATAAAGACCCCTGAAGAGCCAATTCGCGCAATCACAATCAGAGCGCGTTTGCTTGGCTTGTGGGCGATTTCAGATTTATTCGGTTTTGCCGTGCACACGCACGGTGTGTCGTGTGCGCTGTGTGAACACTGGCGGCCGACCGACAACTCGAGACACTTCTTCCGTTGCTTTTGCACCTGTGCTCAGCTCGAGTGCAACTGTCTCTGATATTGTTTCCGCATAGCGCCTTGCCATGTCACTCGTCGTCGTTGTTGTGGTTGTTGTTGTTATTGTTGTTGTTGTTTTTGTTGTTGTTGTTGTTGTTGACGTTGTGTATGTTGTTCGTCTCATCAGTGTTATCTCTGCGATAGTTTACAGAATGCAAGCACGGCTACTTTATATATATATATATATATATATAAAGCCATATGTCGTTTCCTTCATCGAGTTGGCCTTGAGTCGCCGCAGGGCCTGCCTCGTTATAGCTGCTAAAAAATTGGAAACTTTTCTTTCACCACCTCTAATGAGAGCACAGCGGCAAAGTGGTCCAAACAAACGTTTGGCTAACCGTTTACCGCTTAGTATAGGTTCTGAAGTGACTCACTTTTTGTCTAACACGTATCTAAATCAGTAGCTGAGAAACAAGGTTTGACGAAAATACATTCTACCCAACTTGCCTTGTCTATAACAACATTAAGTGGCGATAGTATTTGAATTGGCAACCTACGTAGACAACAACGTGTCAATCTAGCCTAATGTAAAGTGATGGCAATTGTACATTCTATATAATTAGCTTGTTTAATCGTAAATAAACAATTATAATTTAATGAAAACTATTACGAAAAGTGCTAGGTCTATTATACAATATATATATATATATATATATATATATGTTTTATTTATTTTTTTGCGCTAGAAGTTTCTTGAGAGGGAAGAGTTATGTAAAACTGTTTACAAAGGGAAGTACAAAGTAAGCTAAGATGTCACAAAAAGATGGGTTCAACAGATGCAGCTGGTAAAAACGGCACTAAGGATTAAAACAAAGTGGGAGCAGAGTAGAGTTCGCAGCTAGCAAGATTGGTTACAATAGTCAGGAATTGGCAAAAACGAGGTTATCGGAAAATGGTGAAATTGAAGGTAAACAAGTCATATACAGGCAAATAAAAACCGGCATATCGAGTTTGGCATGTATATATGGAAAGGAGAAGCGGCAAAGGAGCAGGGTAGAATGGGCATACGATAATTCAAGAGCGAGTTGGGCAGATGCCAGGGCAGGGGTGTTGGATACAAGGATACAAAGAGCTAAATATAAGGAGGGGCAAAGCACAGTATGTGGGCTACGGAATGAGTCAATCAAACATATTGTTAAAGAATGTACAGCCTTGGGGGGAGCAGAGATAGAGACCTGTCGGAGGCCCTAGCTTAAGGACCAAATGTTAAAAAGGACCTGGTCGATATTACAAAGAAGAGGTTGTCCCAATGGTAAGCAAATACTCAGTAGGTATTCATTGATTATATAGATGCGTAGGTAACATATATGCTGCCGCTATTAGCGCCCTTGATATGAAGGGGTAACATGTGTATTTAGGTATACATGCTAAGCGAATAATAAATGCATATATATTAAAAAATATACATATAATTGATGTTTCCATGCATGCAGTTATATGCATGGGTTTCTCATACATATTTACACAAACATGTCCTTATACACGTTAATTTTTTCACGGTGAGCGTGGATACAAGCGATCTCTCTCTCTCTCTCTCTGTCTTGTTACTTCTCTCGCCTCCCTTCGTTCCCATTACTTTCTCTCGCGTGCGAGACGCGCGTTTTACGGCTGCTCTTGCTACCGCGCTAAGAACTCGTACGTTCATACGAGGATTTGTTCGATGATCGCCTCGTATCGTTTTTCATTGAGTTCCATACACGCCCCCCCCGCTGTATGTTGTGCTCTTACTTTGCCGAATTGCAATCGTTGCCTTAGTCTATTTTCCGGTTCTATCCATTCCTGGTTTATCGTTTCTCTCTCCCCCTCTCTCCTTATCTCTTTCTCTTTCTTTATCTGCTTTATTTGCCTTTTGATCTTTTTTGTCAGTTTTTCTCCGCAGTAATTTCAGTTCTCACGGCAGGTCAATTGATCGTCTCGGCGGTCGACGTTGCCGGTCGGCCAGACAGACAGACACACAGGACGTCCGTCCACCCACCGATCCAGCAAGCCCGCGACGATAATGACGGTAGCAGACTGCTACTGTAACTCATGGCCGTACGGCCTCCAAGGGGGCACTGCTCCGCCTCTCCAATACTTCCGACCGGGAGGACGCCCTTCGGCCCGCAGATACTTCGGCAGGAGGGCGTCCACCGCTGCCCCCTCCGATACTTCCGAAGCTGGGCGCCCTTTGCCCATCCGATACTTCCGAAACAGGGCGCCCTTTGCTCGCTCCGATTCTTTTTTTAGGAGGTCGCCTCGTCGGCCCTCGTCCGATGTTTCCAAAGGAGGCCACTCCTTGGTGCCCTCCAGTGCCCCATTTCGTTGTCCGTTCTATCCGTCCTCAATTATGGCGGCGGTGGTTCTTCAATCGACGACGTCAGCGGCGGCGCTCCTCCAGCCTTCCGAACGCCAAACAAGAAGAAAAAGAAGACAACGACGACGACGAAGAAAAGAAAAAAACCCATAATCGAGGTGCGGCGGCTGCTGCTACTGCTGCTGTCGTGGCCCCTGCTGCTACCACGGCAACTCCCGAACCCGAGCCACGATGAGGAGGGAAAACTCGTGATCATTGTTGCGAACGGCTGTAGACGCTGCTAATTCAGCGACGGGCCGAAGCGAAGGGCTGCGCGGGCTGACGACGATTTTCCTTGGCCGTTTCTTTATTTAGCGCTGCTACTGCTGCTGTCGCTGGTCGCTGCTACTACTACTACTACTGTTGTTGCTACGGCTACGTACTCTAACTACGTGCTCGTACTAAGTGTCTGACCACTTAATTCTGCTGTCGGCTGCTGCGCCCGGCCAGAGCGGTAAAGGGGCCGAGTCTCTCTAACGTGGAGTCCAACTAGCTCCACCTACTGACCTCCACCTATCTAGCAGCACATATACATCTATTTATCTAACTACCTATGAATCGATCCAACTATTACGCTTGCTTCGGTAATCGTTGGTCGCTGCGCTCGGTAAGTGTTTTTCTGCCGCAGCCTCACAGTCTTTTTCGCTCTCGTCTCCTCTAAACGGTACGGTACGCAAACCCTCTAATTTTATTTCGTCCAGATTTACGCGGCCGAGTGGATACACATGCCACATTTGGCGGCCAGCCTATTGTATCATGTTTGCCTTTGTTCGCTCATTTGAGCTATGTCTTGCTTTTTCTCTCGTTCTCGTTTTCGCGCCGCTCGATTTCTCCCTTCCTTCTACTAAGTACTACGGTTTTTTTCTTGGGCCAGCCGGTCACTAAGTCAGCCAGCAAGTCAGAGTTTACTGAGCTAGTTAGACTGCTAGCTGCTAACTCGAGGCTATATAGCCCACGTCTTTGTCGTCGACTGATTCACATGGACAGTGGGAAAATTTCGTCCAATCATTGCACCTTTGCCTTCACTTCGTTCTCTCTCTCTCTCTCTTGCTTTCCCGCTATCGCTCCCACTTCTCTCTTTCTATCTCTCTCTTTTTGTCTCTCGTACCCATTTTTCTTCAGCTGTGCGGCGTCACGTTCCTTGCTGAGTTGGACGCCTTCAATTTTGTTCACTTCAGCTCTTTATTTTCATTAACCTAAAATTGTTCGACTTCACTCAAATTGCTGGACGGTAACGCCAAAGTTCGACGTCTCTTGTCGTCATCACGACCAGTCGCTGTAGGAGAAGCTGCAGTCGCAGTAGTAATGGTGGTAACCCTCGTAGTATTATTAGAAGTAGTGAGTTTGCAGCTTGCGCAGCGGTGATTTGCTGAGTGGGTTGATCGGGTCACACTTTGCGTTGTTCGCCCCCGCATTGGCAACGATAACTCCAATGATGATGACGATGATGACAAAGATTTACAACGAGGAACAATAGTGACCAGGCAAATGACGACGATAATGATATAGGCTGAAGCAAGCACCAAGTCTAGACGACCCATTGGGACGAGTGCTAGCTTGGGTGGTCAGGCGGGCCTGCGACAGCTTGTTTCTCGTTCAGTATGATCTCATCGATGGATCCGGTAGGCTCCTCAGCGCTCGAAACGCTCCGATCCTGATGTAAAAACCGCCATCATTAAAAGCTGCCATCATTAAAAAAAGCAGAAGTAGAAGAACTCTATCTCTCCTCTGCCCGTTTGCCCGATTTGGCCATTCGGCTAGGCATGACGAATAGCAAATCAAAACACATTGTGTGACCTCCTAGGTTGTCATTACATGTCTATAGAGGCGTATACTCTGCGCAATTCGCCGCAACGAAACCTCGAGTCGAGGCTAAGACACGAGTATTTCACACTCGCGCCTAGTTCGCAGCGAACAAAACAGAACACGCTGATCTCTAATCGTGTCTCGTTGCCTGCCAGTTTACCAATAGCTGAAACATAAGCCTTGCTCATCGTTTTGTCGCATTCCTATTTATTGAAACCAGAATAGAAATAGTCTATTTGAAGGATAAAGAATTTCGCTAGTAAAATGCAATGCTCGCCGAAAAAAATATGTCATCATAAAAGCGAAATCGTGCTAATTGTGTATGATACAGCGTAGGCCGTAAGTCGTTGTTGGAGCCCACAGAGGTTCGCCACCCGCAAGATTCAGACATTCGAATCTTGCAGGTAGCGATCGTAACCTCAGTCATTTACGAGGAACAACACAACACAAGTCACGGATTTGGATTCATTTAGCGTGAGCAACGCCGTTACGAAAGTTGCGAAAGCAACTTTTCATCGTAAAAAGGTGATTTCCTTGCACAGTCGTGATATATTTGGTTGCCGAGATTGTTTGGTGCCGTGACCATAGTTGAACGATTGTGTTTAAGACTGTGCAGAGATACCAGGACTTGGGTAATCTTGGATGTCGTCCCCGATCCAGTCAACCGATATCTGTTAGAACACCACAACTAATCAATCGCGTGCTTAAAAAAGTGGCTAGAAGCTTGACGGTGTTTCAACTTCAGGTCGCAACGCTTGCAAAACGTCAGCTCGTAATGCGTAGGTGTCAACGACAGGACGATAAAAAGAAGTGTACGACATTTCAAGCCATACAAACATTCATATAGCCAACGTCTAACGACATTCGATTTTTTTTAAAAAGCTGCGTTTGCGCAAAAATCTGGTAAATCGTTTTCTGTCTGGACGAGTCTGATGAGTTAAATTTCGACGCGCAGCGAACCGTAAGTCCACAAAATGACAGAGTGATTGCTCGTAGCATGAAAGGAGCGGATCAGCATGGCAGAATAGTCGACCGGCCGATTAGGGGCCATTCAGTCGCCTTTTGACGCAGTATTACCTCAAATGGCAAAATTCAACTGGTGTTTTTTTTTCGGTTGGCCATGAACTGTGACGATTCAAGTGTATAAATCAAGGATCCTTAATAACGTCTTTCTTCGCTGGACGCAGGGTGACGTTAGTGAAGGCCACTGGACGTCCCAGTGAGAGGGTGCACCGGCGTACACCGCAACATCTCGTGTAGGTGGGTAAGAACAGCAATCTTGACTAGCCCCAATGAACTCCAGATCTCAACCCAATGGACTACTACCCTATGTGTGTCATATTAAAGACCAAGGTTGGACGCAAACGCTACTAAGATCTGGACCAGTTCAAACAAGACACTCAGCAGACATGGGATGTATTTGATGAAACCTACCTCTGTCCAACGGCGGATAGGGTAATCAAGCGTTTGGGGGACCGATTGGAATAACAATGTGTGCGTGCATAAAAGAAAGTCTGCTCTGTGTAAACAACCACATTATTTGAATAAGTTATGTCTTTCCGTGCACATGACTCATGCCCCATCCTGAATATATATATATATATATATATATAGAAACTATTGTGAAAACTAATGTAAATGCATATACGTGCATTTACATATCCATTTATACACATATATCGATGTACATACATACTACGACCAGGAGGAGGCGCGTAGTCAAGTCTTGTCAAATGTGCTTCCTTTCCTAAATGTTCTATGTATTTTTGCAACGCATAGATAGTGCATCTATCTTTATATATATAGGATGGACAAAGGTATATAATAAATAATAATAATACTACAATTTGCGTTTGCAACCAAAAGTGTCATTAGAATTTTAGGGAGCTCAGCTGGTAAACAGACGACAACGAAAGCTGAACGCCATGCTATCGTACAGGTAAAACAAGACGAACTTATTCGATAAAGATTAGAGCACTCACTGCTACGCCAGCTACACGCAACTGATTCGACTGCTGCAATCAGATCAATTGCGGCAGTCAAATATCACTTGCTTAACGCGTCCTCCTTTGTCCTCGCTCCATTCGCTTGCCAGCTCGTTCGTCTGCAAATCTCGCTTTTGAGCAAAAGCGCGCCCAATATGAAAGAACTGAGCCGGGAGCATATGTACTGCTTGGTATATGCAGCAAATGCAATAAAAATATAAATATATATATATATATATATATATATATATATATATATATATATATATATATATATATATATATATATATATATATATATATATATATATATATATATATATATATATATATATAATATAGTTATTTATTTATGGATTAAAAATCTGGTTGAATTGGTTTGCCAACGTATGAAATGCGGTTATTGTAACCGGTACCGGCAAGCCGCTGGGCATTTCTGTGAGTCACCGGTATCATACGTTTAGCATTCAAATGGCCGTGTTCCTGGTCTTCGTTAAGTTCGCGGCGCTGCAGGAATAGCAGAAACAGTCGGAGCAGAGCAGCGGCACTGCTAGCGTCGGGCTTTATGGAACAGGGTACAACCACGGCTCGAAGGGAGCTGAACGAGTTATTGTAGTGGTGGCTGACGACGATGCGGACGATGACGACAACAACAATAATAACAACAGCGACGACGACAACAACAGCATTAACAACAGTAACAACAACAGCGACAACATCAACAGCAGCGGTAGCATCAACAACAGCGACGACGACAACAACAACAACAGCAGCGACGACTACGACAACAACAGCAGCAACAACAACAACAACAACAACCATGTGTCGACGAGCTATGGCCTCTGCTCATGCTGGAGTAGAAGTAGTAGTAGGAGTATGGTTGAAGGGGGTGCATCGACGCATATGAATGTGAATGGAAAGAAGGTATTGGCACGTGGGTCTGTCTGCAGGACGAGACCTATGACGATGACGACGACGACGGCGTCTCGCCGTCGTTGACATGCGAAGTCGGTTGTCGGCTTTCGACTTGGTTTAGCCAGTCTTCAACTACAGGAAGCTACTACTACTACTACTACTACTACTACGACTACCGACTACTTCTATGATTACTACGACAACTTTCGACCAAATATAGAGATTTTTCGACTGAAGTTGTTCGCACCTCCTTCGCGCGTGCGTGCCCGGACGCCCACGCCGTGGTACAGACGACGACATGGAGGGGTACCGAACAGGGCCCCCTCGTGACAAGACCCCTCTGTCACCGGCTGGTCCTGCGTGCCGGACGTGGGTGAAAAACGCCCATCCCTAGCATCGCACAGCCAGTCGCCGTCCGTTGCCAACCACCACCACCACGGAACCCCGTACTCATGATGATACCCTGTTCGACAGTCCCTCATGCACTTGAGGGGTTGTCGCCCCTCCGGGCATAGACATGCCTCCTCCACCACCTAAATCTGCCTTTTTATTTGTCTCTCTCTCTCTATCTCTCTGTGTGTCTGTCTGGGTCCTTCTGTCTTCCTCTATCTCGCCAGCTTAACTCTTTCATCATCATGCCCTCGCAAACACGTTCCTTCTGCTGACAAGAGCCGGCAGCCGGGTCAGCCAACGCGACAAGAGAGCCAAGAAAACCCTCTGCAGTCTGTCCGCACGTGCCATGCGTTTTTGCCGTTGACAAATGTGCACGCGCCCGGTCTATCTACTGCTGTTTAAGTATGGAAATAGCAGCAATAAAGTAATAAAAATAATAATACTACCATTACTACCCCGTTTGGGCAGCTGTCAGAACTGTGCCAGCCAAAGTGTGTCGATCGTGCTTTGTTGTTTCAAGGTGCGATTTAGTGGAAAAGTCTTACACGACAACCCGGTATAAATGCTTCTCTGCAATATATATATATATATATATATATATATATATATAATATATATATATATATATATATATATATATATATATATATATATATATATATATATATATATATATATATATATATATGTATATATAATATATATATATTTATTGTTTGTTTGTTAATTCAATTTTTACACGCATTTATAGTGTATTTTGCTGCACATATTTAAGTATATTCTTCGAGGTAGGTGTCTATAATTGAACACCCTAAGTCCTATGAAATCAATTTAACGTAATTAAATAAATACCTAAGTAATAAATAAATAACGTCTTGTTAATATTACCGCTCTCCCTGTCGTTATTGTTGTCATTATTATTGGTGTTATCATTTGCGTATTACATTGCTGTTGTCGTGGCAGTTAAGTTGCTTGATACTGTTATTGTAATTGTTGTTCTTGTGATCGTCGTTACTGTTGTCGTTTTAATGTTTATTTACACTGCTCCTCTATTGTATTTCTGTCGTTGATGTCTTTATTGGCGTTGTTGTTGTTCATGCTTACCATGCGCAAAGCGTAGCATCGTCGTAGAGCTCTTAGGCTCACGAGGCTTGAAATCTTGTTCTTGAATGCGGTCTGCTTGTAACTCCGCCATGAGGTGGACTTATATTTATATATATATATATATATATATATATATAGAGAGAGAGAGAGAGAGAGAGAGATTGAGAGGAGGAAGAGAGATGTCTTTGCTTACGGTCTCGTTGTTATTGTTGTTGTTGTTACCACCGCTGCGGCTACCACGGCTGCCACAACTTCCTGCCATAAACGAAGCACTGGGGGGAAAAGGGTGCCCGGGACCGGGGGGGGGGGGGGGGCAAAATTCTTAGTGAGGTCGTCGTCTTCACGACCGACCACAAGGTTGTATGGCGCTGTGGTGCTTGCGTTGCTTCTCCGTTTGTCGTGTGGTCCCTCGGTAGCATTGGCGTGTGGACTCGAGGCATTTGCCTCGAGGCCGGCCTCGTATACAACGGGCTATACATACAACGGGCGTCTATATTTTTGTCGTCTTCGTCTTCGGCGGCGGCGGCGGCATTGTGGGTCCGGTTTCGCTGCCGCTGCCGTGGGTCGTCGCCAGCCAGGGCCAGATTTCCTTTATTTGAACTTGTACGCTTTCGCTCCACTGACAGAAGCCGGGGAGGGGGGAGGGGGGGGGCGGAGCTGTAAGCGGTGGGCAATGTAAATACAAACATGTTATCGAGCTAGCCAGCTAAAAAGGCTGCTTTACAACAACAACAACAACAACAACAACAACAAACACAGCAACAACAACGATGACGACAACGGAAACAACAGCAACACCAACAACAACGGAAACTACAACAATAACGAAAACAACAATAACAACTGGCTGGATGTCCACTTAGTAGATCATGTTGTTAATGCTGCTGCCGTTGTTGCAGTTTCTGTCGTTGTTGTTGTTGTTGTACTTGTTGCCGTATCTTTAACACACGGATGACCAAACATGCTAAGATATCTAGGGCTTTCTCAGCAGCCTTTGCGGCAGCATGACTGCTGACTCTTAGCGGTATGGTTTATTATTATTCACAACAAGTATCGCTCAACAAAAGTTTAATGAACAGCGCCGGGATCGAACCGGCGACACCCGCGTACATAACAATCATGACCAGCGTACTAGTCCCCTAGACCACGTCTTTATTATTATTATTATTATTGTTGTTATTATTACCGTTATTAATTATAATAATCTACGTACCTTAATTTGGAGTGACTACGAGCGCTACAAAGCAGGAAACAAGTCATTGGCACCTACCTATTGTGCGCCGTGTCGGGCTTGAACATACAACTCTTAGCGGGAAAATCAGCAACTTCAAGCCATCTCCAACAGACCGTTCCGCTGCCGACTCGAGTATAGTAGACCTTACTAATTCAATTATGTTTTCTTCACTCAAACTGAGTAAAATATACAGTTCAAACATGTTTATCGCCTCATACCTCATGTTTATTACCTCATAATCTCACGCGTCCGGCGAGCTAAGTACCACGATTTTTTGGTCCAGCGCTGTGCATTCCACTGCATGGTACATGGCACATCTCTGCAGGCAGAACCGGTGTAGACGTAGAGCTTACTAATATACGGAAATATTTATTGCGTACATTATTGCATATGCAATATGTTTGTATACGCATTGTCGCCTTCGATTTTGATTGATCGAAATGTTCTCGTACATTCGGGATTTCGAGAAGCAGCAAGAGAGCATTCGACTTTGAGTGTACATCCCACAGACTTGTGCATTTTACGTGATCATCTCGAATGTGGTCGGCTGCAGTTTTCTCACGTCGCTCAAAGACCCAGTGTGCACTGGCATTTCTATTTCCGTCGATGCGCTATAAAGGCACTTTATAAAGCATTGCTTACGCTTTATATATATATATATATATATATACAGACGATTGTCACATGACATGCTAATTACGGTGACTACCAAGTATCTACCCGTGTGTGCAATGGCGAGCGATACTCTGTTGTCAGATGTCAGATTACGGCTGTCATTGTTATTTTTATTGATATCATGATAATGAGGCTCGAGTCGAACGGTGCTATGTCGTGCCCAGTCATACGTGCCTCTTGACTGTTCGCTGTTTAGGGCAGCTCTATTGAGGCTGGTTGCGGGCTAACCGTTTGCGTCTGGTCGTCGGAGCGGCGTCGACGGGCATTACATGTTGTAAAATAATACTATATATATATATATATATATATATATATAAATAAATACGTTTCCCGTCATCGCACACCTTCACGCTTGACGTTTGGCTAGAACACTCAATACTGCGTTGTGTCATATGCGTATCATATGCTTCTTATCTTCTAACAGAGCCAAGAGAAACACGTGGTACAAGATCGAAAAAGAAATGCAAAGGAAAAGCGAGCACGCGCATCAATTTGCACCTCCACCACCACGGCCAAGGGAGGGCACGTTTGTTTTGGCTTTGGGGGCATGCTGAGTACTGGGGAAAACAGCCTTGAAAGGCAGCGCCCGTATTCTCTAGCCAGATGGCAGACTGATACGAGCAGTATGGATTTATCGTTCATCGTCAATGAACAAAACAGCAGTATCAGTAATTATCGCGGAACTGAGCAGAGCGGTATCAACCGACACACAAACGACAAGTTGACCAGGGCATGATCTCTCCATGTCATCATCAGTCGAATAAAATAGTACCGGCACTGACCTGGAGCAGGAACCTCGAACGTTAGACACCTGCACCGGGACAGAAACGCACCGTCATCAAGGCGACAAACATCTCTCGTAGTCGTCTCGCAGATCGCTCAGAAGATGTCGCTCACCTCACTTACTACTGACTTGCCGACACTTGTTGTTGTTGTTGTTGTTGTTGTTGTTGTTGTTGTTGTTGTTGTTGTTGTTGTTGTTGTTGTTGTTGTTGTTGTTGTTGTAGTTGTTGTTTTGTTGTTGTTGCTGTTGTTGTTGTTGTTGTTGTTGTTGTTGCTGTTGTTGTTGTTGCTGTTGTTGTTGTTGTTGCTGTCGTTGTTGTCGCTGTTGTTGTTGTTACTTTTTCTATCACCAAGTCCACTAAAAGGGGTCAATCGGAAGAGGAGGAGAGAAAGCAGAAAAGCAAAGCAAAGACACCATGACGACGTCCAGTGCAAACGACGATTTCACCCTTTCAGAGCCATTGATCGATGTTTCTAGCTTAACCGTCGTGGTGGTGGCCGTTTCTCTTCGTACCTCTCGCTGAACCTTCCCACCTGTTATCGGCCTGCACTCTTTTTGGACGTCTTTTCGAGGTCTGATCTGAGGACTAGTTCACTTCGCTCGCTGCCGAATATTTATGCTGCCGTATGCTGCTACATGGTGGATGTCTGGGCCATTCTCATGGAAATGATGTGTCAGCAGTACAGTACCTTATTAGAACAGGGAATTCTTGAACGTTTGCGTTGACTAGCGCACATTGTATATTACGGATACTGATATATATATATATATATATTATTATGTAATTATATATTATCTTCTAGTATATATCTATACTATATATATATATATTATATATATATTTATGTATATTATATATATATATATATATTCTATATATTTATCTCGTATATATCTTCTCTATATCATATCTATGTATATCTCTATATATATCTCATATCTCTATAGCTCTCTATCTCTATTGTATCTCTCAATCTCTATCTATCTCTCTTTATCTACGTCTACTCTATCTATATATATCTCATATATATAATATATATATACGGGAATGAATCCTGGGCCCCTACGTCAGTGGTCGGGATTAAACCCACGGCTCCGACATCAAAATTTATATTGTATATATATATAGCAGGGTGTTGCAGAAATTTTTCATAATAGAAATAACAAATTGAGGGAGAGCTCGTTAAAGCAAATATTTTTTTCCAATGGAACATGGTCTCTGAGAAGTCTTGTTTCGGAGTGAGAGCGAAATTACTACAATTTGTGACACTAGTGTTTTTGCCCGACATAGGAGCATAAAATGTGCTGTTGCGAGACAACCAGTCCTCCTATACAGAAACTACTTCTGTATAGGAGGACTGGTTTCTTCCGAAGAATATACAAGACCGGTCAGAAGATGCGACACGGTCGTTTAGAAAAGAATTCGTCAAAAATGAAGTTTTTATTAGCTTTCACGCCAAATACTTCAGAATCATAACCCTACGACCACCCACGTGTTCAAAGCTAACATATTCAGCAAATGCGCATTTCATGGCGATTATTTTGGTACCAAACTTACGGCAATGCGAGCTGTGGTTGCAGAGTAATTACAATTTTTCGGCGAACATGTCGAGATTAAGTGCATGAAAATGACGCGCTGCGGCTGTCGCGCGACACGTCGGCGGTAGTGAACGTCGCCACACAGTCATTTTTCATGCACTTAATCTGGACATCCCACCGAAAAATCGTAATTACTCTGCAACCACAGCTCGCATTGCCATAAGTTTGGTACCAAAATGATCGTCATGAAATGCGCATTTGCTGAATATGTTAGCTTTGAACACGTGGGTGGTCGTAGGGTTATGATTCTGAAGTATTTGGCGTGAAAGCTAATAAAAAAACTTCATTTTTGACGAATTCTTTTCTAAACGACCGTGTCGCATCTTCTGACCGGCCTTGTATATTCTTCGGAAGAAGCAGAATTTTCTCACAAACACGACAGTGTGATTAGTTTCTGTATAGGATTGTCTCTGGTTGTCTCGCGACAGCACATTTTATGCTCCTATGTCGGGCAAAAACACTAGTGTCACAAATTGTAGTAATTTCGCTCTCACTCCGAAACAAGACTTCTCAGAGACCATGTTCCATTGGAAAAAATATTTGCTTTAACGAGCTCTACAATTTGTATATTCTATTATGAAAAATTTCTGCAACACCCTGTATATATATATATATATATATATATATATTTATATTTATTTATATAACACAATTCGATTTATCGCTTCATATTCAGACGCAAATACCTACACACCCACAGCATAAGAGTATTACTTACTTATCAGTAAACAGATAAAGAGGGGCATTTCAGGCCAAAGCCTGATCATTGTTCTGTATCTAACATCAAACTACTACTCTATACGGTTGTACTGATGTTGCCTCGTCGTAAAGCGTCTGTCTGCCTCAGTCGTTTAACCCTTTGCGCCAACTGTTAGCCCACTTGGTGTGTACCTGGGTGTCTCACAAACGCTAATGAGAGAACTATGAACTGTGACCTCTCATTTAGTCAATGTCGTTAGCGTGCAAACGGATACAGAAAACTAGGCAGGTGAGCACACATCTGTTTATTAGTTTGTGCTGTCAACGCCGGATCTTAAACTGATTGATTCGACATATTGGACAGAAGTTACGAGCGGATTAAAGTCAACCCTGATCAACAAGGCCGAACGGCATCAGATAACGAATAGGAATACAACAGTATAATTAATAAACTTCTCACGGTTATTGATTGATTACATCGAATATATATATAACAATTACTAATATATTAATTAAATAATATTAATCATATGTTTATATTATTATTTTTAATATATTAGTAATTGGTTTATATATATATATATATATATATATATATATATATATATATATATATTTATATATATATATATAACAATTATTAATATATAAATTATATAATAATAATCATATGTTTATATTATTATTTTTGCTTAAAATTTCGTGACCACTCAACATCATCTTGGCGTTCCTTCTCTGTAGTTCTAACGATACTCTGCGATCGAACGCCACTACAACGTGGTCTATAATAGAAATGATACTAATACAGGACATGTGTTACGGCTAGGAGAAGAAGAAGATTTAAAACGTAATGCGCCGCATTGTGAAATTATATGTATATGGTAAAATATATAGTAGGACATCTTAATATCTAGAGAGAGCAATCCGGTATTACAAGACAACGTGGCAAGTTGCAGAGCACGCAGACCCAGAGAAGTAAGGAGAGTATTTTGAGTCATAAAGTTACTGTCTTGTTTCGGGTGCTCTGAAGACATTGGGCCTCACCAGCGTAAGGACGGACAAGTTCGTCAAGAGTATCGCAACACGCATGGGGGAACTGGCGCAAACACTATTGCCAAAACAGACAGAATGTCTTCGACCGTCTGCAGAGAGAAATCATCAATCTCTTGTGTGGATTGGCTGAACTCACAGAGAGAAGATGTTAGCACACTTTCACACTTGATGGGACTTGTCTTAATTGGGACACATTGATAATAGCAATAAGAAAGTTCAATGAGTCGTATAGCAGAGCACTTCGCACGACTTGATTGATATCGGCGCGCTGCTGAAGTCGCGCCAAACGTAGCAGCTTCGTGGCTTAACAAGCGGAAGCGGAATTCCGCATTTTTACAAGAGTCCCTACCGAGGGAGAGAGAGAGGGAGGGAATTGCGGCAAAAAGAGAATTGCGACTGACTAATGGCTTTGCCGAATTTGTCACGCGGTGAAGCTAGTACAGCGTTCATCGGGATCATGTCATGATACAACTAGGTGAAGAAGTGGTAATGGTAGCAGCAACAACAACAACAACAACCCTGTCAAACCACTTGTTTATTGAAACGACAAAGTTATTTCGTCTCACGAAGCAGAGGTTCCCACGAAGCAGAGGCTTCGAACGGCCTTATCTCGGTCCTCCATCTGTAGGGGCGCTGTATATGCTTACTGTAGTGAAGAATTCGTTCATTCGAATTTTGCCCAAAAAATATTTCATATAGACACGACAAAAAAAAGTCACGTCATCAAGAAATTGTAAACATTTTTAAGCAAACTTCCAATCACGTCACTGTGTGTGAGGTCCCATTTTATGTGGTCGTGACTAACCCTTTTCGGCATTTACCTTATCTAAATTAGAAACCATGAAAGCCAAGTTAAAAGCGACCTGTTCTAGATTTCTAGGACCTAGGATCATTCGAAAGCAATGATCCTAGGTCCTGGAAGCCCGTGACAGCACCACTCAGCCTCACTCAGTAAGCAAAGCCCGGCTCTGACCGGGCTCTTGTTATGTCATTTTTACCGAGGTGACTGTTCACGAGCGACATACTGCCGCATTGCTTGCCGAGTCGAGATGCCCTTGGGCCAACACACCGTCCTTATTAGATTATCGTTCCTCAAATTGTTGAGGCAACCGGTTGCATTGAGCTCATTTGGTTCGATCTAGGTAAACATGTCTACCTTTGCAGGGCGTCACGCTGCGTTCGTCAGTCCGGGCATTGTTTGTTTATCATTTCACACCGAATGCGGACCCATCTATCTCCACAGTCGGGTTAAGTGTCTGTCCATAAATTGTTTCCATTATGGTGAGTTGTATTGATATGATATAACGTTTATTTTTTGTTAATTGTAGTTTCTCATTCGTGCTACACCTTCATATAGCCACAGGCTAGTGCGAAGTATATGTACAAGTTGCACTAAGATTTTATACATTTTCACCGAGGTATCTCGTGTTATTACAATTATTTATCTACGGATTGTGTACATGTATACATAGTTATGGTTTAATCAGACGCAAGTAAGGTTAGATAGTGCGTACTCGCAAACTAAGCGATATAAGTGTGCTAATATCACTAGGCAACTTGTTCCACAAGGTGGTACCTAAATTACAGAGTGCAAACCTTAATTGTATACTTGTTGCCGAGGAGACAATGAGCAAGTGAGATGTCGAGTCTCGGGTGATTTGGGTTCTTGCATGTCTGGCCCTCGGTGCATTGAGGATATACCTCCGGTTAAGTTCTAAGCCCATGTTGTTAACTCTAGATTCCATAAGTGATTATGTTCTCCTACTAGTGTCATGACGTACAACCCTTTTTTTCCTATTCAATTTGCAACTGCACGTTCGTTTTGCCTTGGCACATTGACATTGTAGTTTTCTAATGTACCGACGAATCGTGTAAGGCAATCTTTGAATTGCAGCACTTCTCTAAGCTCTGTATTCGTAGGGTAACATATGCATTACGGCCGTATAATATTTGTTATACGTACAGACTGTCTTTAATAGACGAGATACAATTAAACAAAATATGCATTTCTCAACAATCTTTGCTACAGAGTAGTCACGACCTCGCATCGGAATTGAAATCAGACGGTCGAATCGACAATCAACACAAATATTTTTTATTAGGTTGGCTCACAAACTAAAGTGTTTATGGTAGATGATTAAAACAATAGTTACGTTGATTGATTAAATTCATTCCCAAGGCTCTGCGTGAAAGTAGGTAAATAGGCAAGCCATATGTCAACTGAGCATTCACAATTTACAATAGAAAATCTCTCTGCAATTAGATAAACTAGTTACCGCTTGTCGTAGTGACGCTGTGAAAGATTTATAAGCCTTATTTAAAGTGTTTCTGCTTTCTCTGCCACATTCGGTTTATATATATATATATATATATATATATATATATAGCGCTTCGTCATGCGCTTATACAGAGGTCAAAAGGCGTTGAGCTCTATTTTTCATTCCGTTTTTAAGCTCCGTTTGCGCTCGAAAGGGAAGTGGAGGCGACCGACGACGACGACGACCGTTACGACTTTAGCGGGCAAGCAGAGCTCGAAAGGGAGGCAGGGAGAAAAGCGGGGGTTAGAGGGGCGGAGGTTGGAAAGGAGACACAGTAAAGAAAGAACGGAACCTTAGCCAACGGTGAGCGTTCGCGAGAGAGAGAACGAGGTCGAAAGAGAGGCAATTCCCCTGCGTTATAGGGCGCTATGCACAGAGCCCTGGAGGGTTGTGACCGTGGTCGGTGTCGTAAGAAAGCTACAACAACAACAACAACAACAGGAACAGCTAGAGCCCGTCGGTACCGGTGGTAAGGCTTACCTCGTACGGCAGCAGAAAGGAGTAAGGATATCAGACGGCGCCGTCAGAGCTGCACTGCCCTAACCTAACCATCCCATTGATCATCTGTATGGAGGGAAAGGACGCACTAGCGACGCTACCGGAACCTGGCATTTGTGGGCGCAGCCAGCCTGATTTGACAGGACTGTCGAACTTCTTCTACTGCTGCTCGCTGCTGCTGCTGATGCTCCTGCGTGCTGCAACCCGTCCAAGTAGAATTTGGAGCGTCCAATGCCTACTCCCAATGTGCCGCCTTTTCCCTGTTTCTCGTTCGCTCTCTCTACATCTCCCTATCGCCCGCGGTCTCTATTTCAAATTCTGAGTGCTTCTTTTGCCTATGTAGCATAGCGTTGCTATACCAATGGCTACCCATATTGGTTACATTCAATCTATCTTTCTTGCTCTCTGCCGCTTATATGAATGTATATATATATATATATATATATATATATATATATATATATATATATATATATATATGTATATATATATACACATGTATACCATTGTGCTTTGCCCTAGATGGATGGCATTTCGTACTAGCCCATCGTCTACGGCAGCAGTTCCCGCATATTTATTGATGCTGCTGTGATAGCAAACCGACCTGACCGGTGCGCTAACGCTTTTTGCTTGCTTGTCTCGCCATAAACCTTGGCGGGTGTATCACGAATCACGGCTGGTTTACGTTAAATCAAAAATGTTTGCATTCGAGGTGTGCTACGTGCTTCTGGGCACTGCCCAATCCTTCAGACATCCTTATGCGCTTCGTATTCAAAGGGGAAAGTGTATATATATATATATATATATATATATATAACCTTTTGTACTGACTAGTATTTGGTATATTTACACATTTATACTACAGTTTTCCTATAGCGCTTTTGTCAAGAGAAACGTATGTAACAACAAGTGTATGCAATGCGGGTGGCAAACTTGCGTTTTTTTAACCTAAACGGTGCCGCCTATTATGCCAGTTGTGCGATGTATGTCATGTTCCGTTCTAATAAAACAAATCCTGGTGCCGATTGATAATCTAACGTAATCACGCCAAAAAATGTTGACGCACCCCTAAGTAAGGCTCACTCGTTCTGTGGACCTGGCTGGGTTATTGCTTCTACTTTTTCTTGTGCATCGGCAGGTAATATGCCGCCGTCTTCGCGCCAAATCCCTAAAATCGCGGGTCTTTTACCACAAAGCGCATTTTTACATATGCAAAGGTTGTATTACAACTTAGCGATTTGGCAATTCTCGTTTTACAAGTGCTATTTTCGCATATCGCCAAACTTAGACTTTTTTCTAATTGTGGCATGATTCCTCTTCCGACTGGGATTGCTTGATTTTTTAAATCAGCTTGGTATGTTGGCGGAGTGTTCTAGGGAACTAGTCATGGTGGTCATCTACCGGGGTGTCGCCGGTTCGACCCCTGTTGTTAATTGAATGTTCTTTGAGCGATGCTCATTGAGGATAAATCATATACCGTATCGTTGAGAGTCAGCGGCCATGCTGCCACAAGAACTGTTGGGGAAACCGTAGATATCTCAACATGTCCAGTCCTCGATGCCTCATTGAAAATATGCTTCACGGTGAGTTACAAACCCGTACGAGACGGAGGATGGTCTGATATCAGCTTGGTATAAAACCCTCTGAGGGAAGAGAGATATAAGATCTGCTAAACTTAAGTGGTTTACTGGTGCAGCAGCTCCAATAGGCGACCAAATATAGCCAGCTAGTCTATTTAGTAGTTTTGGTTACTTCACATTGTAATAAAAACGCTATACGCTAAACTCCATTACAGGACTTAATATTTTCGATGCTGTTACCGCTGCAAACGACAAAGTCTAGGGTGGCCGCACCCTTGTGCTTAGAACAGTATATTGCGTTTTCGGTTAACTCGGTTACGTTGTTTGGTCTCAGATACACTAGCGCCTTGCAGTTTATCCTCGGACAATAAAAATCCCCGCATACAGTAACAGACGTTTAAGGAGTATCTACAATGTGTCCTTAGCCATCTCACACGATACGCTCCGTTTGTCGTAGTTTCCAACCGGATGCAGACGGGATAAGGTATGCGTCTACAATTCACCCCTCTTCGTTCGGGAAGTACAATGCCCACTGATATTGCTTTTGAACAGCTCCCTAGAATAGCAGCTTTTCCAGCTGCCAACTGATGAATAGTGGTATGCATGATCCATTTCATTGTGGCGCGGTCATGACAATGCCTCGACGTTGCGTCACTGATGCCGTCGTGAAGCCCGGCTTTACAGTGAAGACAGCTACATACATCTACCTTACGACTTCGTTTGTCTATGGTGTATTTCATGGCAATGGAACGAATGTTCCAATATATACAATTTAGGTTTATTCGTGTTTTGGCATCGTTGGCACATAGAAGGCTTGCAGCGTCCCTAATCACGTAATGTGAGATAACTGTGTGTGCTTCTTCGCATAGTTGGCTTCGCTCTACAGTTTTGTAGTCTACATCCAAGACCTTAATATAGAATATCTCGTTATCACTGCGGAATCTAAGATCGGCAACCTGGATCAAATCGGTACTTTATCATTTCTTTTCACATCGTGCTATATGCTTCCGCAGTTTCCGCTTAAACATTGTTTTGCAATGTGTAACTTTATCTGGTCTCTATACGAGCCAGGTGAGGGTTTTTCAGTTGATCTTCTACATTCTTATCGGGACTGCTTTGTTTATTACGGCTAGCAATTGGACTGCCTTGCATTCTGCGTCATTTCCCTATTGCATAGCTTCCATAATTTTGCAAAGATTTTCTGCTTTGTGTTGAACGCTACGCAGTAGCCGAAAATTTGTAAATGCTTGTACGATATATACCGCACAATTGTTGTTTCTTGTTGATCATACTTGGCATAAATACTTACCAATAAAATGTAGTAAATGGCTGCAAGCAGCTGGGTTTGCCTACTGGAGTGAGTGATACGTAGAACAAGCCAGCGGCGACTACAAATACAGTTTTGTATCGCCTCATGGAAGCATGTACTGGCACAGACTTGGTGGCGAAATCAGTTCGTAACGATGCGTATATCTCCGAGATAGGAGGGCTATTTTTTGGCGCGAACTGTGCGCGACATTTTTGTTTGTCAGTACAGAATATGTTCAGCATATGCCTATGTTCGTGGGAGATTATGGGTGCATTGCAAGGCTTTCGAGAATAGCGGAGTCTCTCTTACGGTCCTACGATGCTCAGGGCGCCCTTGATGCAGGCCGCGTTAAAACGGCTTGGCTCTCCGAGGCTGGCCATAGTCGATTACCTGTATATCATTCACCGTATACGGGCAATAGGACTGGCCCTAGGACCAGTCCTAACAACGAGCCGAGTGGCGCCTGATAGCGGCGCCTTCTGAGGGCTTGGGATACTGTGGAATGCTATGAGCCTCTTTCGGATCCGCTCTAGGACGAGTAAGGAATTAGCCTTTGATGCCGAAATTTAATTGCCCTTGTTGTCTCTACAGTAACTACAAGATCGCTGGCAACCGCCTAATTCATCAGACAAGTGACCTCCTGTTGGAGGTGAAAATGTTAATGTACAGAATAATGTTGTATTCTGTAGCGTGCTCCTCTATATATATATATATATATATATATATATATATATATATAAAAGTACGTATCCTAACAACGTCACTCTGCTCATCGACGTCCACCCAATGCCCTTAGGAGAAGAGCTAATTATACGCAGTGTATCTGTTCGACTAGCATTTGCATTTTAGTATATAAGGCCACGTCAGTAACTTATAATGGTGCCATATATCAACGTGGGTAAGGGCATCGCAATCAGCGATGCGGCAGAATGTTCACAAAACTCCGTTTACGACACGTAAAGCCAAGTCGACGATACCCCGTGTGGGGCACTATAATGATTTATTGAGGACACAACTCAACGTCATTGCTATCTCTTGTTTGATCTTTTCCTACCTTTACTACTTCTAACATAACTACTAAATCACCTTATTAGGACAGTATCAGAGCAGTGGAGGATCCGTTAAGCCGCCGACCCACAGCAAGAGGAAAACTGCTGCTTTACTAAGAACTCCATCAGAGTTTCTATCCAAACGCGACCCTAATGCATACTGTTTTATATATGGTGATGATAGCGTTGTATATTATATTTGTCCTTGTTGTTGTTATTTAAACACAATCAAATTGTCAATGGTGTTGTTGATGGTGGCGATGGTGATGGCGACGATAAACGAATACGAGCAATGTAGGCTGGCAATATTTATTGGGAATGCATGAAGACTTCTGGCGATTAGGGGTAAAAACAGTTTTATGACCATGACGACGTTCTGTCTGACAACTGAAGCAGGTAGGTCGATTCACACGTACGGACTCACACACGTCCCAGATAGACAAGACTACTACTGGGTAATGTTGTCAGGATAGACCGAACGGCAAATGCAGAAGCAGGATGGCAGACTATTTCGTTTAGCGCTTTCTTGCTATTGCTATTCTAGTTCCTAATTGCCGAGGTCCGGCTAAACCCTTCTGTTGGTCATGCGAGATGGGCGACGCATTTCGGTCCGGTGACCGATGGGATAAGCCGCTCAGCTCAGTCTGAAAATCCTCCAATGGAAGCGCAGCGGCAGTTCTCAGTCTGAAACTCCTCACTGCACGTCGCAACAGAACTGAAGCCCAGTGACTATTGCAGGACCGCTGCAGGATCGCTGCAGGACCATGCGTGAACAGCAGCCCGATTGGGCAGCGGACCTAAGCGCCCAAGTAACTTTGCCCTCACGCCCGCCCGCCCGCCCGTCCCGCGTGCTGTCCTCTCCGCGTTGAAGCGAGGGCGGGCGAGGGAGAAAAAAGAGCTGAAAACAAGCAGCCAAGAGACGAAACGAATTCAAGCGGAAACAGCTTTGAGTAAGCAACGTGTTTCAACTAATTTTTGAGCGGACAACGGCTGGGACCAGTGGACAGCGCCGGAACGGACGTCGTCGAATCAACGCTGCGCGAAGTATTGTGACAGTGTGTAACAGCCGGGCGTCGACAGTCCGAGTTGAAGTTTTACGGAGACTGGGCGAGAACGAAAAAGAGAACGAAAGCGAGATTGGAGAGTAGAAATCGACGGGATGACCCACGGACCTCAGTTCAACACTAGCGCCATTGCAGCACGTTTCGTTCCGATTTGCACGCAACTGCTCATCGGCGGGGCGGCTGGCACGTTGTTGCGCCAGCTACGATTTGTTAGAATTATTAAATTATTAAACGCGCCTCGAAAAAGGAGGGGAGGGTATTTCGGTACAGATATATTGTCACAATTGCGCGCTTGACGCCTTCTGCGCCATGCAAATAGGCTGTTTACAATGTATGTTTTTTTTGTTGCGGTGGCTTTTGCGTTTAAATTGTGCCACTATGTGTTGGCATTTCGATCTTGTTGAAAAAGATTGCTTCGTCTTTTGTCGTCGTTCTGGCAGATTATACCAAACAATTTACTACCGTTGTCGCCTAGAAGCTGTAAAATTTCATCACGATCGATCGTCTTAGGGTCAGCACCTGTCTTCGGCGTTTTTCTACGACAACAAGCCGCAGCCCGTGTACAAGTATGCTAAAGTACCTCATCAACTGCCTGCAAATTGCCTAGACGTTCCAGACTTTGTTCGGACAGATAAAGAAAACGATGCTCTGCTATATATATATATATATATATATATATATATATATATATATATATATATATATATATATATATATATATATATATATATATTATATATATATATATATATATATATATATACAGGTAGTTCAATAAGTTCTTAGAATGAAAACCAAGAATTTTCCAAATCATGTTTTTAAATTTATCTTATTCGATATACTCCCCGAGATGCTCAATACACTTTTCCCACCAAGATTTCAGAGCTTTTATACCTCTTAAGTAGAATTCCGCGTCTTTAGACTGAAAATAGGCATTGACAGCAGCCTTAACCTCTTCATTGCTGGAAAAATCTTTCCACCGAGACTATTCTTCAAATGTCCGAAGAGGAAATAATCAGAGGGGGCCAGGTCTGGAGAATAGGAAGGTTGTTCAATAAGTTCGAACCTCAGTTGGGCCAGTTTTGCCGATGCTTGCCGGGACTTGTGTGCAGGAGCATTGTCCTGGTGAAACAGGACAACCTTCTTCTGCAAAGCGGGCCGTTTCACGATGAGTTCTTGCTAAAGGCAGTCTAACAGTCTTGCCTAATATTCTCCTGTGATCGTTTTACCGCTCTCAAGGTAGTCGACCAGCATTATTCTACGTTGGTCTTAAAAAACTGTAGCCATTACCTTTCCGGTCAATGCCGTTGTCCGCACCCTCTTCGGAGGTCCTTTATCAGGTGCACACCATTGGCAAGATGCTTCTTGGGTCTCGGGAGTGTAGTGATGGGCCCAGCTGTCATCGACGCTCATGAATCTGCGCCAAAAATCCGACGGATTGTTCGGCATCTTGGCCAAATTTCGCTGTGAAGCGAAAACAGGCGCGTTTTTTTGGCCTTGGTTGAGCAAATGCGGCAGCCATTTTTCTCTGAGCTCTTTCATCTTCAAGTTTTCGTGCAGGATGAAATGCACACTACCCAAACTGATCCCAAGGCCTCCGCTATCTCCCTAATGTTCACTCGCTTATCTGCGGCAAAGATTTTCCGCACCTTTTCCACGTTTTCCGAATCAATTGCCGTTCTTGGGCGTTTTGAACGTAGTTCATCCCGGTGCTCCTGCGACCTCTTTTTAACTCATTAATCCAGTTGGAAACAGTGGCAAAACATGGCACAGAGTCACCGTACACCTCGTCTAACTCAGTTTTCACTTGGGTCGCATTCCAACCTTTGAAATAAAATGCTTGAAAACCACTCGAAACTCTTTTTTCTCCATTTTTCAAAATCACGCCGATACGTTGCACGGGAAAGGCGATCAAACGAAATCGCAACGGCCAATCACCATAATATTTTGACTGCTGGCAGTCGAAAAGTTGCAGTTCCTAATAGCGGTGGAAGCGCGCCAAAATTCGAATTCTAAAAAGCTCATTCTAAGAACTTATTGAACTACCTGTATATATATATATATATATATATATATATATATATCATGTTTTACTTAGTCTAGGCGGCGGAGCAGAGCTAAGCTACATATGTATATATAACAACTTGAACACAAAAACTATTTTATTCATTGCACAGAATTCGTTTTAAGCTCTACAACAATAACATACACATACAGGGAACAGCAGGCAGAGAGACAACCCACCTTTCGTTTTTCCCTGCCCCCCGCTTTCGAATAAATTACTTATAAAATCACAATAAAAAAACGTTAATTACAATCACAGAGATTGGAAACGTAGTGGAAGAGGAAACCGTTGGTCAAACGCACAGTTGACACTCCGTATTTGGGAAGCCAGGTCCTTTTTTGTAGAGGAGACTCCATTGTCCTATAAAGCTTAAAAGTTCCATAAAGTCATGGTCAACGCACATTCTATCAATAAAACGCACTTAAAAAACAAAACAAAAATCGGCTTCTGGCCTGACAAGCGACAGGACGCATTGTGTGTGGCGGCGTAGTCCAGAGAACCAAAGCGATAGTCTTGGTTGTTATCTATACGAATGTCGCCGGCTCGAACCTCTCCGTTGTTGATTGAGTTTTCTTTTAGCAATGCCCATTGAGAGGACCAACCATATACCGCTCAGAGTCAACGGCCACGTTGCCAGAAGAAATGTCGAAGAAACCCGAGATATCTCAACATGTCAGGTTCTCCATGTAGTAAAGGTGTCCCTCATGATGATTTCGAGCCTTTAGGGAACGGAGGAGCCTAGAGTTCAAAATAACCTCTATAAACATTCTTTCAAATAAAGATTAAAGAACGCGTAGTTAAACAGGAAACGGTAACCGTTCCGTTTTCGTATAGGTAGTACAGGCTGACCTGTACGAATCGAGTCAGCAGTACGCCTGAGCAAAACCGGTTGCTAAGCGAATCTGCGAAGACACTGTGGCGTGACTTTGTATACACTTCGTACTAACTCACGGAATACGCCAGGTAACCACGGTCATGCTCATTCTCATTGAGCATGCTCGAAGGCTCTCATTGGAGGACTCTCGCACCTCGAACGCGTATTGATGTATGGCGCTTTCATCATACGTCTTCCGACATGTGTACCAGTTAGAGGTACAATAGATGAGGTACGGCTTCGCCTCGCTGATCTCATTGAGAAGCTTCAATGCGCTTTTTACCACCACCCACTCCAGGGCTTATGACTCTGAAAAATGCGAGTACATATATGTATGCATTTATAAATAAAAATATGTATATATATATATATATATATGATAAAACGGCTCACTCGCTTAATGCACTAGGAGCATGTTCCTCTGTAACGTGCGATAACGATAAGTAATTATATAATCAATGTTAGTCTAATTTTTGTGTTAGTGTGTAGCTTTGTATTAAGAGCTTTGTAAAGAGAGCAGATTACGCTGCCCGTCGGACTGCGATATAGCCGCTAACTAGCCATTCGGTTTTTTTTCTCTGTTGCAGGTGGGTAAAACGTGCTCATCTATCATTCCAAACACATTCCGCAGAATATTGAAGACTGGAATTGTCCGAAAAGGAAAGGAGAGCCATAACGCTATAGCGATACGCACGTGAATGGTGACGATACATTGCATCAGCCTAGAATTAAACATTTTTTAGGAAAATTGTTTTTAAATTTAGACCATTTTCCGTTCCCTACAGGCTTGGAGCTCATCCAGAGGCATATACTCAATGCACCGATTATCCGACATCTTATGATAGCTAGGGCTTCCGCAATTGTCTTTGCTGCATGGACAGTCATGGTTACGCATAAATATATATATATATATATATATATATATATATATATATATATATTCAGGGTCATTCGTATCGTTATGTACTTATTTCGAGGATTGGTAAAACTCGGCAAGAAAATAAATAGGTTTTCCCAATGGAAGGAGGACGCGGAAACGTCTTGTTAAGGAAAGAGAGTGAAGTTTATGAGAGTAGTTATTCTGCCTTTTCTTCTCCTACATAGTTGTGCAAAATCTATGTTTGCGGGAGAACCAGTTAACGCCGGTATAGTCGGTTCCTTATAACGGCGCGTTCAGAGGAAAATTCTGCACAACGGAAGACACTTTACTAGCTTGCGCAGCGAAAAGCGAACAGACGAATTAAGGGAAGTCATAAACAGTCGATATGTTACGTTAACGCGTTTCCGTGAAAAATCGTAAAATTTTCCAATGCGACCAAATGCATACATCTAAAAGACCAGTCTCACGCAATAGCAAATTTGATTTGCTATTATTTTCGTACCAAAGTGATGGTGCTGCGTTATGTAGGTGTCAAGTAACTAAGCCTTTTCAACAGTCATGACGTTTCCGCCCCCTCCTTCCACTAGGAAAAATTATTCTCCTGCCGAGTTCTACTAAACCTCTGTACGATGTATATGTACCTAACTTTTTCATACACCCTATGCAAGTATGCATACCTTCGCTTTCGATATAGCTATCGAAAAAGCTTAGTTACTTGACAACTAGGCAACGCAGCACCATCACTTTGGTACGAAATTGGTTGGCATTAAATTTGCTATTGTGTGAGGCTGGTCTTTTGAATATACATTTTTGGTCGTAATGGAAAAAAAATACGTTTTTTTTAACAAAAAGGCGTTAACGTAAGACATAACAACATATCACCTCTGTATGACTTTCCTCAATCTGGCAATTCGTTTTCCGCTGCGCAAGCTAGTAAAGTATCTACCGTTGTACACCGAACACGCCGGTATAATCGGTTTCTTCATGCGTTACCTGGTTCTCCCGAAAACATGGATTTCGCACAACTATGTAGGAGAAAAAATGCAGAATAACTGCTTTTAGAAACTTTACTCTCTCTCCTAAACAAGACGTTTCCGCGCCCTCCTTCCATTGGGAAAAATTTTTTTCTTGCCGAGTTCTACCAATCCTCAAAATAAGTACATAACGATATGAATGACTCTGTATATATATATATATATATACATGAGTGCCAACAGCTATAACTACACCGTTTACAAAATGCTGTTTCGATCACTAAATTAATGTAGAAGCGCACTTTTTTTTAAAAATCCTCCTGTTGCCTTTAACTTTATTGATCTCTGGTTGCCGCGCAGACGTTCTTGCTTTGCAAAAGGCGAGCTATTTCTACGGAATATAGTGCTCAAAGTGTATTGTTATGCGTTGATGAACCGTCGTTTGTATACGAGATAACTCATCATTGACTGGCGGAACCCAATGCGAAGGTTACAGTTAGCCATAGTGGTAGAGTTTTAGCGCTTGGAGATCGTCCTTCTTCGAACGCTGATCCTTCCTCTGCCAACAGCGCGCGAGTTGCGTGCGCCTAAAAAGAGCCCTTTGAGGCCGGCCGTTGGAGGCGGCTTCGACACGCTCTCATCGAACTTCATCATCGTACCCCACCCCCCACGAGTGGATCGTTTATGCATACGAAACGATGATCGAAGACCACTGCCAAAGTGCAGTGAAGATAACACTGTAAGTGCGTGATGAACGGACCTGATCCTCAATTCATTATATTTTTAGTCCTTCTACTGTAGTTCGAGTGCTGCCGCCTCCTATACGGCTGCTGTAACTGCAGAACTGCTACTGCCGCTGTCCTTGCCCATGTTGTTGTTGTTGTTGTTGTTGTTGTTTGTTGTTTGTTGTTTGTTGTTTGTTGTTGTTGTTGTTGTTTGTTGTTGTTGTTGTTGTTTTGTTGTTTTGTTCCTATTGTGGCTGAGGTTGTTGTTGTTGTTATCGTGGCTGTGGTATTGCTACAGTTGCCGCTTTACTTGTTGCTTACGCCGCCGTAGTTTTTATTAATATTAATGTCACTGTTATCACTATGACTTTACCACTAAAGCATCAACGCATTTCACTCACACGCAACCGATGCCGCTATTTCGTCTCGCTCTCGACCTATTCACACAGTGGGAGGCAGGGTTGCACACACAGCGTACGCGGAATAGGCGACTTCATAAGAGCCTAGAGGCGGCTGGAGAATTTGACGTGACTGACGCGTAAAAGCCGCGATGTCAGAAGAAGAAAAGCGTAAGCAACTGCGAGTCGGCGTGCTCACGCTCATATCGTCTCATCGTCAGTTTATGCAATTTCAGCCGTCTTGCGCAGGCGTTCGATAATCATCAGGCGGCATCAAGTGCGAGCGACGGTTGTTCGATCGCTTTCAACAACGGCAAAGCGTGACTCTTCGTTTAGTTTCAGCCCAGCAAAGTTTTCGCCCATAACGCCTACTGGCGGGCAACGCATGGCCGATAAGCCACTACCAATGCCTACTAGATCGTACGCATATACTATTCGATGCCCCATCGTAACTATATATATATATATATATATATATATATATATATATATATATATATATATATATATATAAGGAAATCTTTTTACGAACGAACCGTTATTCGATCGGCACGCAAGGTACTTTCCACTGAAAAGCAAAACGGGTGTAGCCAAGATTAACATTGATTGCCAGTGAGCTCTCGCTCGATAGTTCCTGCTCTAATTAGGTAGGGTCACGTATTCGAAAGGTGGATAGTATTGCACTATCTATTTTATTGAGACATCTATGTTCCCCGTTTTTTTCTTGCCTGAACATAGCCAATTATAATCCAGTCCATATTTATTTTATCCAAATTGCAAACCACGGAACGTAATTAAAAAGTGGCCGATCTACGTCATGAACCCACGACCTCCCCAATGCAAGGCAATGGCTTTGCCACTAAACTATCTTGCTCGGTTTGCTTCAGCAAAATCACCTAGACTCATGTTGAGGTCGCTGACGTCCTGCTTGTGTTTGTTTCTTCCGGCGTTATATTACTATACTCTACGTCCGCCTACTGCACCTGGATAACCGTAGCAAAGCATTCCATTTTCGTTTTTTGAAGCTTTTCTAGTCAACGTTGTACGTAGACTCTCCCCACGTATGGCCCGAACGGTATGTCGTCTAATGTTTATTCATTCTTACCACAATACACTGAAACTTCTGGCCGTTTATAAATGCAAATGCTGTTTTCCAAATGTATCCAGGTACAAGTACTGTTTACTATATGATGCGCCTTGATGATGCATTACTTTGAGTGAAGCCTACCAGCTTCATATGCGCATACGTCCGATATCGTAATCCACTCGACTGTGGACACTCTTCCAAGGTGCTTCTTATATATATTTGCCATCAGTGACGCCTAAGCTAGCTCGTACGATGCTGACCGCACCGGTCAAGCGATAGAAACAGCTTTTGGCCAGCAGTCGCGGGCCAAAAGCTGTTTCTATCGCTTCTCTATAATACTTGCCGGTTTTCACTGGTTGGCTTTTAACAAGCTTCGAGAGAAACTAGTCGTGTCGAGCTGTTGTTAGTAGCGCGATTGCGCGATCGTTGCGCAACTCTAAAGTATTAGTTGACTGCATTCGTGTGCGGGTGGGCATAGAATCTGCTTAAACAAGCCTCAGTGGTCAGGATTTGCGACCATCGCAATAATTGGTAAAGGATGCGTATGGTATGGTGTAACGATAAACAAACAGGCAGTGCGGGATGGAGAAGCCTTGCTGAACTGTAGCATACCTCCTCGGCGCCCTAGGTAGCCAAACTTACTAACAAGACATTTCACGGTTCACCACTGCTTGCCAAACGACAAAACAATCTTAGCGCCGCGTAATTAGCTGCAGAAGCTGCAATCCTGCAACGCGCCGAAGGTAAGCGTAAGGTAAACAGCCTAAAGTAAAGCGGGCCAATTTTTGTTACTGAAATAATTGGCGTGTCTACCGACGGCCATCAGGTCCGCGTAGTGTTTTCATTCTGCCTCACCTACTACCTACACACAGAATGTTCACAACGGCGGAGAGAGTGACGGTGGATTGGGTTTTGTTAGTACCGCAAGTACATTGAACCACCAGAAGCCAATAGTCGGCTTTAGTTGGATATCAGCTTGGCTTAGAAACTGTCGCCTACCATCATCGCCTTCTCACTTTCGAGTTGAGTATGACTGTGCTGCATTTACCCATTGAACTGGGATGATCCGGTGATGCCGCATTCAGAGCAAAACGCCGTCGTTTTGCGGCAATTGGCGAGACAAGCGGAGACGCAGCCCTAAGTCACCTTCCGTTTCTATATTTGTGCGCTCAGCGTGTTGGTTTCCGTTTTTGGGAAGCTTTAGCTGAAGACGTTCGGCCGGAGGCCTGGGGTGACATCCAAAAGATTGGTCCAAATTATTGGTCGTTCCCAGGTGCCCGGTTGTTTCTGCTACAGAATACTGCTCACGAGGGCCATTATAAATCGACTCTTGCAGTGTGATAGAATGGACCTCTAATATTAGCTAGCTGTATCCGACCAGGCGGAAGGATAAGCGCAGTTACGCCAAGCACAAAAAACGAAAATGGACAACGGAAAACGGCAAAATACTGCACCTTGGGCGTTCTGAAACACCCGCTGCCTAACGAATTCTTCACTCTTTAATTATCCGCTAGGTGGGACAAACAGAGGAGTTGTGACTAGAAAGAAAAATGCTGTAAGGGGCCAGGGCAACTTAGCGTCTTAGAGGCTAAGGGGTAGAACCAGTAGTAGCTTTAGAGAGCGGGGTAACCATCCACCAGCGGCGCTTCGGAGCGACCCTCAGGGGCCTTTTGAAGCAGAAGATCTGCGCGGACAAAAGCGCTCTCGATGACCAGTCTCATTGACCAGGTTATACGGCCAGCCGCCAACACGACAGGGCAGTTGGGGCCCAGTCGGGCACTACGCACCTACGATATTCTTGAGCTTCGAACAACAAGGTGTTTCATGTGTTTGCACCTTGACATGATATCACTTGGCCGCCGAGAAGAACTAACGAGAAGCATATACATGCAGATGCAGCATGTGAAGCACAGAGAATTACCTATCTAACTAAGTTACCTAAACATACAATACCAATCCTAATTCTAAGGGCGCTTACCTGGCGTGCGATGATTATTCCTGAGCTCCGTATCACCCAGTAACTGCGCTTACCGCAGATCAATGAATGCCGCTAAATCACGCACAGTCGAGCTACGGCCAGTAAACAAACCGATGATTAGTTTACGGCTCGATTTTTTAAGTCTTGCAATAAAAACAGACAAAGAAAATAGACACTACACAAGGCGACGAATTATATTTCTGAAAGTGGCGTAAGACCCATATACACATTTATGTATACCTGTAATCCTAGATCTTGTTCGAGTTGTCCATCGGACGGATTGCAGGATGGAACGATTGCCCATTTAGTCGTTTACGACCCTTAGATCCTATTTCAAGGTCAGTTTTCTACATGCGTATACCATAGACATCGGCATTGCATAGCATAATATAAGATAGAGATATAATATTACAGAGTCGCCAATATGGTTTGCGAACTTATGGTTCGTGTATGAGCCGTTTAGTCTGCTTCCTTCTGGACCTGCATTCTAGCATAAAAGTCCATGGGCGTAATCGCAGCTCCCGCGTCTTGCACAACTCCGGCCCGACTGGCTCTGAGGTAAATATTGACTGCATTGGTAGTCGGAAGCCGGTCGGCTTTTTGCTACATAATGATAGAGTGTCTGGCTTTGAGTGGGAATTCAGAAGAGCATAATGCTACACTATTTCGTTGTGTGGCAGCACATCCCAGAGGTCCAAGTGTATTCATCTCTCTGTGTCTGCCTACGTTTCTACTAGCGCGAGCTCGATCAAAGCAGTGCCACCAACACTCTGCCTTCGCCGCAGAAGCAGCTTGCAAAGCTTTTGAGGCTCGCAATGCGGCTTGTGAACTGCGCAGGGAGGGCTCGGCCCCCAAAATGCGCAAATCGATATCCGTGCTGATAGGAGTCTCGACTCGATCCGATGAAAAACCTATCGCTCCCGTTGCCCGAGGTGGTAATTCAATCGCAATTGAGTTCGTTGGCCGGACTCCCGCAGCCAACCGCTGGCGAGTTACTGTGCGAGTAATTTGTGCGAGAATCGGATTTGGACTGATGCTTCGTATTCTACCGTGCCCGGGTGTCCGTGTAGTGCGGCCTAAACTACGTGGTCCCGTCTCCATAGACAGGTTCCCTCGTATCCTGTTTAGACTATTATAAAAAAAAATACCGTAGCACTTCTGTTCCCACTAGTGGAACTGGAATCATGCAAAAGAAAAACGGAGCGTTTAAAACGTTACTAAGCGACAAATAAGGACCGCCGACCGTGCGCTGAGTGTAACGGTGCCAAAATAAGCGGAAGCAAATCAGATCTAACGGACTTACTCCTCCGCTATTCCGCGAATGCAAACGATTTGCATTGTTACTAGTTGGCAACTGACGAGATTCAACTGCCGTTGCAGGCAGAGTCCCACCCCCCGCCACCTATAGTCACCAGTAAGTGGCACAAGTTGACGCTCTTCAGTCTTCCAAAGGCCATGCCTCAGACCCACGAATGGATGGTTAGATTGTTAGCGATAATTTCCATATGCCCTTGGGTTTTTATGTGCTTGTTGTTTGCTTGTTTCTTGCTGCCTTGCCTTGTCTCTCGCTGGCCGACACGTCAGGCTGCAGTACAAACAGTGGCATTCTGTTGTGACAAAATTGCATTTGTCTTGGCCAGTTGCGAGCACCGCTAGTTAGCGGCTAACGAGATTACATGACAGCCGTTAGCTTGTGACATATAGGACCGCAGTACTGCCACAACGCTTGTGCCACCATAGACTCTTTCACTTGAGAGCGACATACCCTAGCAGCCGGGGGGGGGGGGGGGCGAGGGGATGGAAACCCCGCAATAGTAAGATTGACAATAGACGCTCGACAACCGACGAGCTCCAAACACGTAAATATCTCGCGCAGTGTTGAGCCTATTTATGTTGATTCTCGTGACGCATGTTCTTTCTTTTTCCTATTGCCACAATGTGGCAGTTAAAGCCGGCATCTGGAGGAATAACGCAAACAACTTGCAAAACCATATATCGGTCGTTAGAGTTGCAGCGCTTTATTGAAGAGTCGTCCTTTTAACTGTCCTGGAACACTACGGACAATACGGATGTTACCCAAATCTTCCTACTACATGGAGTGGTCGAGCCCGGTGGCGTGGTGACTTAAGTCTCCGCCCCACCGTTGCACATTTGTATTTATGGGGGTCCGTCTATGAAGCAATGTGAAAAACAGTTCCGTGGACGTTAAATCTTGGCTGAGGGTCAGCCCGAAAAACTACATGGAGTGAGAAGGCTTGTGGAGACCATGCACATATATATATATACTATTTTTTCGTTGAACCCGCTTGCAACGAAGGATACGTGCCTTTATAGGGTATTAGTATACGGACCTTTTTCAATTGTCACCCTACTCTCACTTCTACTACTGTTGTTACTATGCGGGCAATGCTCGGTAATCATATGGAAATACTGTACGAATAGACTTTTTCTCTATAGCGTAACTTTATTTATGTAGGCTAGCTGCTATGTCTGATACCTTTATATTTCAGCACCTCAGGCATACTACTTAGCTTAGGTAAGCCTAAGCTGAATTAATGAAACGAAAAAAGCAAAATGAAAGCTGGAACGGTCATCCGGCTTTCAGATTTCATTTTGAATCAAAGCATGTCATAGCGTTCCGAACTGCAGGCTTGAAAAGCTGGAGCACAACCCAGAATTTAGCGGGATTTCTCTAAAGATTCCTCGACAAGAAATAATTGCTGACTAGACATATCGCTGATCTTTATTTGGGCCAAGACGGCGGGCCGAAACGCCTGTCGGAAATGGCCAATTTGTCCTAGCGCCAAACTCACAAGTTATCCAACGTCTGTTGGCCAGCTGTACTCGATGCCGTCAGCCTAGTCGTACTCTTAATGCATTTGCCTCGACTAGAAGGCCAGCCATTTTTGACTCTGTTTCTCTTTTTTTTCTTCACTTCAATGTTTCATTTCGTCTTATAAAGCGAAATGACAGCAAACGTGGAGTTCTAACAGTTATGAAAGCTAACCGAAGATAGTGTCATCGTACCCTGGTGATGGTTCCTCGTAAGCACCATGATCTACGTCACGCGATACCCCACAACCGAACCGAAGAGGGGCCCTTCTCTACTTTATAACGGAAAAGAGAGAGAACGGTGGGAAGTACGGGGGTATTTTACACCACCAACGTGAAACTCGCCTCCTCAATACGCCAACTTCTTTAAAAGTCAAAGGATGTCCTGTCAATCCTGCTGTTGCTGTTCTGCTGGCGCCTGTTGAACATTGCGGCGTTGACAAGGTCATCTTGGACAGAACGAATTCTACCGTAAAAAACGATCGAAAAGGGCGGCATGAGGACCACTGACTGTCCAGAGCACACCACCTCCGATCATCGGCACCAATGTCGCGCCAGATAGATCGTCTTAAAGTATACTAAAAAGTTGATCAGGGCACTGTTCATTGATATATGTATATATATATATATATATATATACATATATAGATATATATATATATATATATATATATAGAATTTATATATACATATGTATTATATGTGATATTGATATATTATATATATATATATAATATATAACATATAAATACATATATATATATATTTATATATACATATGTATATATATCTTTAAATATCTGTCCCTCTATGGCCGATGGCAGAGGTTGTTACCGTTTATAACACCCACCGCATAGAAGAGGGTGGAGTTTGGGCGCGACGTCTTGGCCTGACGACTGTTCCGCCTAATTTAAGCAAGTCGTTTGACATAGCGACCGCCTCAGCATCGTTAGCGTTAGAAGGCGCCGGCGGGGGGGGGGGCGGGGGGCGGCAGACAAAATCTATTTCGACTTCGTCATCAAAGTGCATTTGCTCTGCCCGAAGATACAGACGGCGACGAGGATGCCACGTACATTGATGGCAACTTTGATTTGAAGCGCAAAATCTCTCTGGCCGTTGCGCAAAATCAATCATTGTAGGGGTTTGAAAATGTTGCTATATATATATATATATATATGGCCGTAGTAGTGGCATTATATATTAGTTGTAGTAGTACAGCAGTTGTCGAGATAGGTGTCGAAATGAATTGAGCCAATCAGGCGTAGTAACACGGTAGTGTGGAGTTATCATGTTAGCAAAATACGATAGCCCCAACTTGACGCCAGACGTCTGCCTGCCTGCCTGCCTTTACAATAGTAACGCTGGTAGCGTTGGCGAACCGCATGCGACTGTTATCTTGTCGATGAAATAAATGACAAGATTGACGAAGTATTGCTAGGCGGGAAGGAGGGAGGGTTGGGGGTGATCCGGGTTTTGTGTGTGTCTGAAACCTTCCAAAACGACAGAAAACAGAAATCAAATACTTTGGCTCTCTTATATATATATATATATATATATATAAAAGTGCAAAACGACACTTGAGCCAATATAATGTATAATTTAAGTCTCTGTTCAACAGTAACCATCAAAAGTCTGAGCCCAACTGTCCTTCTGTCTCCCGAGACGAATGACACCCTGTTCCCAGAGTTTCCAGAAGAAGAAGAAGAGCCAGTCCACTCCACTGTGACTTTCAGTTCGTCGTCCAAGTGGAAAGAACTTTGAATTTTCTAGGGGGAGGTGTCGACGCATGCTTTCATTGCGTGCTGTCCCGCTTTGTCTCGCTCTGGCTTGAAGTGATGGCACTAACTCTCGTCACCGGTAAATATCAGCTCCAAAAAAAGCGAGGCCTTCATGATACTGGAATAGGTGTTGCAGTGCTGGCCCCATAGGCACTCCGCACTCTCATTGACTTGTCGGAAACTCACAATCTCCCCTTGTATACAGCTAACATTCGGCGATTGAGGAGTATCAAGATGGTATGAGATTTCCGACTGCGGAAGGTGTTCAACCGGACGGTATTCATGGGAACGCCGTGACGTGCTCTCATGCACTGCCGCGTAAATTGCACGGGACACACAACGCCAGACACTTTACTTGCGTCTCTATAGGTCTCAAAACGTTATCCCCAAGCGGCTTATTAAAATGTCGGTCTATTTGGGCGTTACGACATTTCGTACTGTGTCCTTTGAACCCATCGCATATATTTGGCACAACCCAAGGTACTGAAATCTAGTGTACTCCTAGCGTTTGTTGGGTGAGAGATCGTTTCACTAATCTAATTTACTTACTGGTTTTCCAGACACGTTTAACGGATTCTGTTTAGTCCACTAGAACAACATCCAGCCGCCTTGCGTAGACCATACATTTGCCAAATACTAGTTTCTGTGCTCTATTTCAAAAAAAAAATGTTAACCCTGGACATTTCATAAGCTCCTTGAACTTATCTCTATCAGGCTAGTCGTCAAAGTTGTGCCGACGCGATACATTATCGCGATAACACATAATAACTGCTGCGCAATATAAACATCTGCCCACAGCAGAAAGGTAAATCATCATATTTAATTGGACATTAGCTGCATCTAATGTTAGCATTAGAAATTACCTGCATCTAATACAAGGATAAATAGCAGATTTATTGTCAGCTAAGTGTGTATCATCAGAAATACTGTCAGCTGAATTCCTAAGTTCAGATTTATTGTCAGCCGAATTCCTAAATTCAGATTTACTGTCAGCCGAATTCCTAAGTTCAGATTTACTATCAGCGGAGCTCATAAGTTCAGATTTACTCTCACACGTTCAGATTTGCTATCAACTGACTTTTAACAGAGCAACTCTGTAACGTTTTTCGTCCTAAAACCACCAACACAAGTTGCCTAAGGACGCGAAAATCTGAAACATCTGATATTTAATGTATAGTCGTGTAGCCTGTTCTAATCGTTGTAAGATCGTTAATACTTGTAATTGATAGCCGCGTGTTTGGCGAATAAATCAACGTTCATTGTATGCAAGCAATTAGATATCCGTTAAACGTATAAAATAACTTAATCTTCTGTCATAATTTTTAGCTACAATGCACAGCGAACTAGAAGCAACAGCCTCCGGACGGGAGGCTTGCGTACGTTTAGCCCATCACCATGGCGTTCGCTTTCGAAATTTTATTAATTACGGCCTGTCATTATAGAGCCGATGATGACGCATGGCATTAGCGGTGACTGCAAAAACAGAACCCGGCGGTTACTTTGTTGAGTACTTGCAAGAAAATACGCAAAACATGATCGCAACGTTGTAAAATAGCGCTCTAGATGACGTGGTGCCCACAGCTATGCAATCGTTGCATCAAAGTTAACGTAGACGTCTGTCTGCAAATAACCACGTACAGTGTATGTTTCTGTAGGTGCACCAAGCTAGCAACTCGATGCAAGTGTCCCGCGAATCGTTTCTGTTGAGAAAGTTACCACTACCAATATTTAAAGATAATTCGAATACGAGGTGGTTGCCTAGTTTCTAACCTGGCATACTGCGCGACTGGACAAAAATCCTCACCCCTGCGCGTTTGGTGTAAAGGCGATTATCCCCGTAAGCCACAAGAAGATACTGATGGTTGGCCGGCCCTGTGAAGTGTTACAGCCGCGTGATTGGCCGCTATACTGTGTACCACAACGACGGCTTGATTTGTTACAATACGTTGGAGCCCTACGTAACCACAGTAATCTGTTTTCAAAACTTCATATAATACAGTTTGATTGGTTTATTCCGTATTATATATAGCGTACGCCATATAATGTAAGAAAATAATAATAATAATCAGATCTGATACCCAAAAGCTAACTAAGTTTATGTGCAATAACAACATCGATAGTATCTATAAATGCTAAACAGATAAGACACATATATCTACGCATTCAGAAATACATTATTGACGGTAGTCAAATGAGTCATAATAAAAAAGTGAGAGCGATATTTATATATGTATGTATATATATATATTCATATATGTATGTATGTATATATATATATATATATATATATATATAGATATATATATTCATATATGTATATATATATATATATATATATATATATATATATATATATATACCTACATAGAGTATGTATGCATATCGCTCTCGCTATTATATTATGGTCAATTTGATTACCACTCACATTTCTGATTTAATTATGCGACCCC